>APFE030597722.1:66909-90447 GCA_000404065.3 Pinus taeda
TGCTACCATTCAAAATAAATTATGATATATTAACCATCCATACATAGATAGATAAAAGGCGACCGTACACTACCATTGGTTGATTTGATGGGAAAATACAATTTTTATTTTAGCCACCTGACATATGGAGCTAGATTCTATGGAATGACATTGAAAATGGAGTCTATCATGTATAGAGGCATTCTACTCATAGATGAGTGATGAAAAAAGAGAATGAAATGTCTCCAAGACAAGCCAACAGTTAGAGAAGAGAGTATTATTGAATACAAATTCAAAAGACCCTATCTTTGTCCACACTATGCTTCAGATTACCATTCCCTAAAAGATAGATTGTGCACATATTACATATCATCCATTAGGAATTAGAGTTCATCTCCAAGCGTATTATTGTGTTACAAATTTAGCTACCATAACTCACATTTTTTACAATGATTATGTAATCTTTACACGGATCTATTTTTAGAGGTGAGCAACCTTTCATATGCTTTAATGCAGAAAGAGTTACATAGTGAAATCCACATTTCTCCAAGAAGTAATACTAGAACATGGTTCATTTATGAATGGAATTGTGTTTAAAGAAAAGCAATATAAGTCATATAACCTCTTATATTTGTCAATCCTTTCAAGTGCAATATTTTCAAGGTCCATAGTCCTATTTTTATAAGTAATGGGGAACCATGATTCACTAGACATTTCTTTATAAATGCATTTTGAATATAATGGAATCCTCAAATGATATTGGATTGAAAGAGAAAATAAATGAATAAAGAAACACCACTGGATCAATTAAATTGTTAGGTCCCTATACTACTAGTGTAACCCCTTATTGTTATTAGTACAACCCCCTTATTATATTATTGTTCCCATGTAGTCCCCATATTGTTATTATTGTGCCCCATAGAAGCCTACTATTGTTATTATTGTTCCCTTACATTATTATTGTTATGTCGGATTTGATTATATTATGACCCCTTAGACTCCTATATATAGAAAGGAAGTCTTGTCATTTGTATGATCCAAGAATTGTTCATTTGTGTAATGTAAAGGAGGTTGACTCTCGAAGAGGCTGAATTATAAGGTGTTGATCTATATTTTTGATCTTTTTTTGAGCTAGTTTCAAACATTTGATATCAAAGCTTTGGATTCTAGGGTTTCACTACTCCAAACAGGTCATTGTGGCATTTTTGCTATAAAGTTTTGGCTAAAATGTTTTAGAAGTTAAAAAAAACCCATTTGAAACCCATTTGACATGGAATCGGTCTGAACCGCAGGCCTGAATTTCAAATCTTGTGTGGCCATATTTTAGATATATAATCTAAGGAAGCTAGGGTTTTTGCAAACCCCCGAATTACATTCCAAATAGGTGACCTTGGGAAAATCATCATAACTTTCGCTCTTAGCATCAAATTGAATTTTCATTAGAAGTTATAGAAAGGAGATGGATTTTATTTTGCTATGTATATTTTTCAGATCTGAAGGTCGAAACCGTGACACGTGGCACATCGTACAAGTTTGCTCTATTGAAATATTATATAGTTAGGTCATCTTAGGATATTGGGCTTAACTCTTATTTGGAGAATCAAATTCTGATCAGAATTGTGGGGTTAGAAAGAGGACTCAGAGTAATACTGCATGAGACAATTTCAGAACCTGGATATCTAAAATTACAGAGTTATAGTCGTTTCGAGATCGAGCTTGTAAAATGAAGAAAAGGTGATATGAGGAAGTTTGATGGAAAGGATCTGGTAAATTGGATACTACATATAGAGCAATATTTTGATCTACATGAAGTGAAACTATTAAAAAAGGTACATATTGCATCTTCATATTTAGAACAAGATTAATTTTATGGTATAAAGGGCAACAACTACAACTCCTCAAACTATCAAGATAGAAGGACATATCAAGAAGAAGAAGGCTCAAGCAGTGAAATATCAAGAAGAAAACGATTAAGAAACATCAAAAGAAAAGGATAATCACCAGGAACCAACCTCAAAGAAAGAAGAAATGAATCTGACCATATATTATAAAGCATTGGCAATAATTATCACTCCTCAAACTCTCAAGATAAAAGGACATATCAAGAAGAAATATGTTCAAGAAGTGAAAGATCAAATTGAGCATCAAGAAATGAATCCAACCATATCTTGTAATGCATTGGCAGAACTTACCACTCCTCAAAATCTCAAGATAGAAGGACATATCAAGAAGAAAAAGGTTCAAGCAGTGAAAGATCACATGAAGCATCAACAACAAGTTCTCCATCTTTTAAAGGATAATTCCACTTTGGTGTAGAATCAAATGAAACAACACACAGATCAACATCATAGTGAAAGAATTTTCGATGTAGGTGATTGGGTATTTTTATGGCTAAATCCATACAAACAAATGTCCCTCAAGCAAGCTATAAATGAGAAGGAAGTGTTGGCAATACTAGATGAACTTAAGAAATGAGGACCTTACCTAATGGGAAGACACTTCAAGGTAAAAACGGATCATGATAGTCTTAAATACTTTTTAGAACAAATATTATCTTCAGAAGAATAGAAAAAATGGGTCACAAATATGTTGGGTTATGACTTTGAAATCATCTACAAAAAAGGGAAGCAAAATTTTGTTGCAAATGCACTCTCAAGAAAGGATGAGGATGTGGTAGCATTGTTTTGTGACATTTATATTATCGAACCAGATTGGATAAACGAAGCAAGGAATGAATGGAAGAAGGATGAAGAAGTGTGGTCACTCATTCAAAATTTGCAGAAGATCCTAGTTCAAACAATATTGCCAGAACTTGATGAGGAAGGAAAAATCACATTGGAACCCAGAGTAGTCACAGCAAAAGAACCCAAAAGCTACAAAATCGATCAATTTTAGAGTATCTCATCAAGTGGAAGAACTTACCCGCTAAAGACTCCACATGGGAGGACAAGAATTTTATACAAAAGCATCGAGAACTAATCAAGCGTAGAAGACAACACTTTTTGAAGGAGAGGGGCATGTTAGGTCCCTATACTACTAGTGTAACCCCTTATTGTTATTAGTAAAACCCCCTTATTATATTTTTGTGCCCATGTAGTCCCCATATTTTTATTATTGTGCCCCATAGAAGCCCACTATTGTTATTATTGTGCTCTTACATTATTATTGTTATATCGGCTCTGATTATATTATGACCCCTTAGACTCCTATATCTAGAAAGGAGGTCTTGTCATTTGTATGATCCAAGAATTGTTCATTTGTGTAAGGTAAAGGAGGATGCCCCCTCGAGTAGGCTAAATTATAAGGCATTGATCTATATTTTCTATCTTTTTCTGAGCTGGTTTCATACATTTGGTATCAGAGCTTTGGATTCTAGGGTTTCGCTGCTCCAAACAGGTCATTGTGGCATTTTCACTAAAACGTTTTAGAAGTTAAAAAAAGAAAGCCATTTGAAACCCATTTGACATGGTATTGGTCTGAAACACGGGCTTTCATTTCAGATATTGTGTCGCTATATTTCATAGATTAAATCTAAGGAAGCTAGGGTTTTTGCAGACCCTCGAATTACATTCCAAATAGGTGAACTTGGGAAAATTGTCATAACTTTCGCTCTAAGCATTAAATTGAATTTTCGTAAGAAGTTACAAAAAGAAGATGGATTTTATTTTTCTATGTATATTTTTTAGATCTGAAGGCCAAAACCGTGACATGTGGCACATCGTACAAGTTCGCTCTACTGAAATATTATATAATCAGGTCATCTTAGGATATTGGGCTTAGCTCTTATTTGGAGAATCAAATTCTGATTAGAATTGTGCGGTTAGAAAGAGGAATTAGAGTGATACTACAAGAGACAATTTCAGAACCTGGAGATCTAAAATTACAGAGTTATATTCGTTTCCAGATCGAGCTCGTAAAATCAAGAAAAGGTGATATGAGGAATTTTGATGGAAAGGATCTAGTAAATTGGATACTACATATGGAGAAAAATTTTGATCTACATGAAGTGAAACTGTTAAAAAGGGTACATATTGCATCTTCATATTTAGAACAAGATCAATTTTATGGTATAAAGGGCAGGAATTACAACTCCTCAAACTATCAAGATAGAAGGACATATCAAGAAGAAGAAGGTTCAAGCAGTGAAATATCAAGAAGAAAAGGATCAAGAAACATGAAAAGAAAAGGATAATCACCAGGAATCAACCTCAGAGAAAGAAGAAATGAATCTGACCATGTCTTGTAAAGCATTAGCAATAATTATCACTCCTCAAATTCTCAAGATAAAAGGACTTATCAAGAAGAAATATGTTCAAGAAGTTAAAGATCAAATTGAGCATCAAGAAATGAATCCAACCATATCTTGTAATGCATTGGCAGAAATTACCACTCCTCAAACTCTCAAGATAGAAGGACATATCAAGAAGAAAAAGGTTCAAGCAGTGAAAGATCACATCAAACATCAACAACAAGTTCTCCAACTTTTAAAGGATAATGCCACTTTGGTGCAGAATCGAATGAAACAACACGCAGATCAACATCACAGTGAAAGAAGTTTTAATGTAGGTGATTGGGTATTTTTATGGCTACATCCATTCAAACAAATGTCCTTCAAGCAAGCTATTCATGAGAAGGAAGTGTTGGCAATACTACATGAACTTAAGAAATGACGACCTTACCTAATGGGAAGGCACTTCAAGGTAAAAACGGATCATGATAGTCTTAAATACTTTTTAGAAAAAAATATTATCTTCAGAAGAACAGAAAAAATGGGTCACAAATATGTGGGGTTATGATTTTGAAATCATCTACAAAAAAGGGAAGCAAAGTGTTGTTGTAGATGCACTCTCAAGAAAGGATGAGGATGTGGTGGCATTGTTTTGTGATATTTATATTATCAAACCAGATTGGATAAACGAAGCAAGGGATGAGTGGAAGAAGTGTGGCTACTCATTCAGAATTTGCAGAAGATCCTAGTTCAAACAATATTGCCAAAAATTGATGAGGAAGGAAAAATCACATTGGAACCTAGAGTAGTCACAGTAAAAGAACCTAAAAGCTACAAAATCGATCAATTTCAGAGTATCTCATCAAGTGGAAGAACTTACCTGCTAAAGACTCCACATGGGAGGACAAGAATTTTATACAAAAGCATCGGGAACTAATCAAGGATTAAGGACAACAATTTTTGAAGGAGAGGGGCATGTTAGGTCCCTATACTACTAGTGTAACCCCTTATTGTTATTAGTACAACCCCCTTATTATATTATTGTGCCCATGTAGTTCCCATATTGTTATTATTGTGCCCCATAGAAGCCCACTATTGTTGTTATTGTGCCCTTACATTATTATTGTTATGTCAGCTCTGATTATATTATGACCCCTTAGACTCCTATATATAGAAAGGAGGTCTTATCATTTGTATGATCCAAGAATTGTTAATTTGTGTAATGTAAAGGAGGTTTACCCCTCAAAGAGGCTAAACTCTAAGGCGTTGATCTATCTTTTCTATCTTTTTGTGAGCTGGTTTCATAACATGAAGTACCATTGATTCTCAATTTTCTTTCCTATTCATATGTCATAGTTCCATATTTCCATCACAAGGGATGTAACATGAGAAAATTATGGAAAAATTGTTATCATTCATGATCTTAGGTGAAAATAGGTACACAATTTAGCCAATAAACATTAATCCCTTCATTTTTTGAGATCTTGATATGATTTTCTTCATTATGATGATACATATGATGGTCTTCATGCTTAATTTTATGTCAAATAGCTTTTGAGATTTGCTCTTTGACAAAAATAACCATTTTTCCATTGTTCCCCTTTGTAATTTATCAATCTAGTGGCTCCTAAATAATATTAGGATGAAATATACATGTCCTTTTAATTATAACTCACCTACGGGACGAATCCAAGGGCCCAATTTCCTCTGGATCATGACCAACAACGATATTGGATTTAGATATAATTAGTGTTTAAAATACAAGTGCACCTAATGGATTAAAGCATCCATATTCCTCTCGATCAATGGACAATTAGAAATTATATTGGGTGTGAAGTTGTTAGTGAGTAGTCATTGTAGATTTTGGGAATATTCTAATGGACAAAAGTAAGATTGAAAAATTTACCTTGCTACTGTCCTTCAAATTTCAAACCCCACCCATATATATTAGATTTTAAAATATTTCAAAAATCTACAATTTAGATAAATTTAATGCTTGGGACAATTTTTTATGCAAATATTGATATGATCTCTGCCAAACCCCTGCCACTCACCGAATAATTTTTTTAATTTTTTCTAATTATTATATACTTTTTCCAAGCACTTAATCTAGTAAAAAAAATTATTTTAGTATATTTCAAGACTCACAAACAATTTTTTCTGCGCTTTGCAATCCTATCCCTAGGTCTATAGATGTTGATGTTTTTTTTTGCTAAAAACACATGGTGTCTATATTGTAGAGGGTTCTCCTGCCTTCCCCTCCAATGAATTTTTGGTAGCTTTCCAAGCCCTACTCATTGGTCTTTCTAAGAAGCCACAATCAAAGGAGTAGCATTGAAATTTTACGAAATGGGTGGAGAGCATTTCCTCTATTGTGATTCCATTTGGATTCCATGGAATCACCCCGACATATTCAAATAGAGATTTGGTTAGAAAATTTACTACTATGTCACCCACCCCCAAATTGATGGATTAATGGATAGACAAAAAATGAAATCGAAAGACGAAGGGAAACATAGCCATCTTTTCCTATGACAATGGGTTCATCACCTTTCTCTTCAACATCAAGGAAGATAGAGATATTATCTTGTGGAATGAGGCCTATTTATTTGGATCAAGAGGTATGTATCTCAATTCTTGGTCTCTTGATTTTGGCCCTAATTAGGATATCCCTGATACGGTTGATGAGCCCCAAAAATGGGTAACTTATTGGGTTCATTTTTCCTATTGTTCTCCATTAAGCCACCATTCTTCATATTTTATGCATGCTTTTGAGTATATTTATGTTAATTGAATGAATGAGAATAGTCACTTTCCCATGAATTCTAATACATGCTTATTGCAGATTTTTGGACATCTTTTGGACCAAGGTCAAGCATTTATGAGCTAGTTGACAGCCAAGTACGAGGGGACAAGGCTGAGAATTTGTAGGAAGGGGGTCTCCTGCACTAAATGACCCTTCCTTGAGTTCTCCACCATCAACTCGGAGTTTAGTAGCCCACTGAAGATGATCCCCAAAGGCAGCCGAGCAGCTTTTGTAAAAGTGGCTGATACTTGCAATTTTGAGCATCCAAGCCCCTTGAGTTAAGGAGGGCTATTGAAGGTCCTCGTAGTGCATAAATAGGAAGTCTTCCAGCCTTCATGGGTTACTTCTTGAACATTTGTATTTCGCACTTTAGTGCTGCTCTATTTCTCAGCCCATTTTGGAGCTTTTGCTATAAAACATTTTTGTGACATGGTTATTTTTTGAGTAATGGAAATCAGTTTTAGTTTGCATCATCTTTGAGCTTCTTCTTAGGAGCCTGTAGCTCTTGGAGTTGGGCCCAACCCAAGTGCCAGGTGCTCCTCTGTGTACTGTTATATGTTTTTGCTGCCTTCAAATAATTTCTGCTAGTAGATTAGAATCTTGCTTGGTTACTTAGGTCATTTTTGATGGTTGAATTAGCTTTTCATGTTTCATATTGATTTGATAGGTTGATAACAGAGAAGATATTTGAAAAATTCCATCAAGAAACCCCTTATCTCACCTCTCCCTCCTTGGGACCATGAGTTGAGACCAGGCATCCTTGCTGCCACAAAAACACTGTTCTTGCTTCTTCATGCAATTGCTAGTGTTAGGTTCTCAGTTGCAAGAGTTGATACCAGATGTGATTACATGCTTAGATCCATTCTTTCTTAGTTTTCATAGTTATTTTAGATGATTCTCTACCAATAAATTTCCGTTCATCATGGTTGCTGGTTTCTAGGTCAAATTAGGTCAAAATAGCTAGATATTTGGTTTGCATAGTCTTTGTTGCGTCAGTTTTGGGAAATAGCATGCAAAACTCCTGTGATACCTCCCTACCTACCCTTCCTTCATCAGTGTAGCCTGCTCCATCCCATAACTTAGATTCTTACTTCTAATTCGCCACATTTTCTCACTTTGCCGTAACTTCTTCATTCTTGTGCAACATTGCTCCCTCCATCCTTGACGAATCCAATCACCCTAATCACTCCTCAACCTCATTCACCAAGTCCTAGACCCCTTTACATCCTCATCCAACCTCCATTTCCACTTTTTCGTCTTTCTTCCACCATCAACCCTCCAAAATCCTCTTTCAGAACATCCTGTAGAACATCCTATAGAACCCTTACAGACTTCCTGTAGAAGCTCACGAGAGCGGTTTTTCGAGATCCAGTCACTGTGAAACTCTTTGGAAGGGTGCTAGGGACTCCTTAGGCCCTCTTCTCACCTTCCTAACCTACTACAAGCACCCTCACCATTTCCTTTCATCAATCAACCTCTGCACAGTAAAAAATAGTTAAAGCACATGCATGATAATTCTACAAGATTACTCAAAAATACAAAAAGATGTTCCTTTTCAGATTTCACTTCAGAATTAGCTTAGACACATGCACTTTACCTTCCCAAGAGTCAATGGCATCCATTTATGTAGCTTTCATCCTTTTTCTTGCACCAAGTAGGGTTAGTTAGTAAAACTAGGGTTTGCATTTCCTTTCCACTTTCTGCTTCTTTCATCAAGTATATTAGCCTCCTTTGAGTTAGCTTTTGTCCATCATAGTTAAAAGCTTCTTCTAAGAGCTCATAGAAGTTGTCTTAATCTCCTATCAGACTTGTGCTAGCTAATCCAGTGACAGCCTGCAGCAAGAGCTAGTACTTGTGCATATAGAACTGTCGCTTCCAAGTTTGTTACTAACTACCGGGTTGATAAAAGTAAAGAAGGGAGTCCCAGGAGTTGTAACATTATTGCTGCAATACTAGAGCCCACCATCTTTTTGGTGCCATTGCCAGGGAAACGTTAGAGTACTTTGTGATTGCTGCTTTTCTTCGATTTTCTACTACAAGATTCTGCTAAGTAGTTTATTTCAGCAAGAGTAGAGTAGTTGTTTCATTTCCATTCTGCAATTTCATTTACGCAAAAGTAGATTAGACATTTCTTGCTTTCATTTCATTTCATCAAGCATAGATTAGATATTTCCCGCTTTCATAGATTAGCATTTCAATTCCACAATTTGAATTATGCAAGCGTAGATTAGCATTTCAATTCCGCAATTTCAATTCTGCAAGTGTAGATTAGCATTTCAATTCTACAAGCGTAGCTTAGCATTTCATTCTTGCAATTTCATTTTAGCAAAATAGATTAGTCCTTTCCCACTTTCATTTCAATTCCACATTTTCATTGCAATGAGAGAGATTTTAGTTAGTTTTAGTTCAATCTATTTCAGTTTTACAGGTACAAGCAGAAAAAAACAAAAAAAAAAGCAACCCAAAACATTTCATTTCATGCCTCGTAGGAACAGAGACAATACCGGAAAATTCTTACCCAACACCCCCACCACATCACTGAGTCACCCTTCTCTCTTTCGGTGGCAGTGATCTAGAAGAACCTATAGGTGAACCTCCAGAGATATACGAAGATCCTATAACAGAAGAAGAGCAAGAAAACATTCCTCTTGAGACCATGGATGAACACAGAAACGGTATAGGAGATGGGGAGAGAATAGAAGGTGCCTTTCCCATCCGAGAGACCAATGGGGACACAAAAATGAAAAACATAAGTCCCTCAGCCTTACCTCACTTCCACGGATTGACCACTGAAGACCCTGATACCTTCTTGTTTGAGTTTTCAATACTTTTTCGAACTTATGACTATGCAGAAGATGAGAAAAAGTTGAAACTCTTTCCCTCTATGTTATATGGGAATAGTGTCCACATGGATGTTGCTATTCCCACTAAGATGGGTGGCTATCTTAGAAACAAACAATCAAAGTCTACTATTGATTCCTTTTATGAAAATAGATGAGAGGAGAACCAAGAGGGCCAACCTGAGTCTTGCGCTTGATTTCCTCTTCTTCTTGATAGATTTTTGCTACTTCCTCTTTGTCTGCTCAACTTCAAAAGGACCTGTAGAATCACAACAACATACTACTATGCAAGAAAGAAGGATCTAAGTTCATAAATAATGCAGGATCAAATGTGCATTAACCATATACAAGCATATATAAACAAGTACACAAGAATATGGAAGGAAACAAGAATAGCTTTATTCAGATGAAAAGTAGCAAGAGGATTACAACCATGAGATTTGACCCATCATCATCCTCCAGCTAGGAAGCCCTTCTTCACCTCAAGCAAATCTAGATCACCCAACACTGTGAATGTACACCAGAATACCAACAACAATTCTCTATAAGTTACAAAATTCCAGCCTTTGGATCTCTGTGATGAGGGATCCATATATAGATGATTATAGAGAGGTGAGTCATCTTTTGGGATCTTGATTAGTGTCTTCTCTCTGATAGTTCCTGCTTACACTTGGAGACTGATGATCTCTTACTCATCCCTGGTCGAAAATGGAGTGGCAAGTGTCAGAGGGGAAGCTTCTGGAAGATTCCATGATCTTCCACCTCGCATTTTTGTCCTTGCCATTTGTCCATTTCCGACCATCGCACCCTACAGAGGGACAAAATAGTATGCATCGCACCCTGTACATTGGGAAGGTGATATGCATCGCATCCTCTGCATTGAGCTTTCAGTATGGTCTAGTTTTGACCATTTATGAGTAGTTTTTCCGTGGAGAACTTCTGGGAGATGATGTAATTAGTTGACCTTGTTCCTTTACGTAGTGAAGCAACACTTTTAGGGACTTAGGAGCCCTCAGTTTATGGAAATTTGTGATTGGGGTTGAAGTTCCCAAAAATGTCTATAGTAGTTGCCCCCTAAAGCATGAGGTCGTTAATTTTTTTTGATGTCAGGTGAAATGCTTTAGTATGAGGATCCGAAGTTTTTCCGAGCTGGGAGGCGACCTGTAATAAGATACAATACAATACATTACTTGACAACATTTTTTTCATGATCTAGCTGATGCGGGCATTCCCATGCTCAGCTTTATAAACTCATTTTCATGTACATAGGACAGACGATCGTCTATGTGATAGACTGATGATATGGACACATCATCCTTTGATTTGGATGATCATCTGATCGGAAATGATGTACACTGGATGCTTTTATATTCCTGAATATATCGCAGCCCGAATGGATGAAACTAGATCCGGGATCTTCAAAACTCGTTGGATCTTCACTCGGAGTACAAGTCAATCCATGTGAAAAATGTTTTGGAGTTGAACATGGAAAGACATCGCCTGATTACCAACCAATGATGTAAGCTATTGACAGGCGCGAGAGGAATCACTAATAATGACAATGAACCTCAAGGTACTACAATACAATTTACGTGGTGTGAAAAAGGACTTGGCATCGAACACCACGCAAAATCTCTTAGTCGAAGGCCATTGATGTAAACCTGTCGCTGAAAGTGAGAAACTTGCCATTAAGGCATGCAGGCTTCAAAGTACTGAAAGGGTTGTTCCTAAGTCAACTTCTTGGATAATGAGCTAATGTCGACAAGAAGCGACCCATCGTAGGAGGGCCTTAATGAATCCCACATCAACCACACAGAATGAAGCAAATGATTTTGGAGGTGAAAAAAAATTGTCGATATAGGGTTCATGGTGGCGGTCATGAAGGAATGAAGCATGAATGTATTGCAGTGGGTGAGACACAAGTGAATTGTCTAAATGAATTCTCTTGAACATATCGGCGACACTGACGATGGATTGGTAGCGTTAACCCCAAATATGGATGGCGTGATGGACCAATGGTGAAGACCAGTGAACGGAACAACCCAAGCCGACATGGATGCGAAAGGAAAGTGTCATGTTCAAGAGTGCCTTGCTACCAATAAAGTTTCTTCTTGTTTTCTTCCCAATTTCCCCAGTCATTTCTGACCAGCACCTCTTTATTTTTTTCAAGCTTGAGGAGGATAACATATGCTTGTTCTATAATCTGCCCTTTGGGCGAACCTGTCGCTATATTTTAGCGAGCCTAACTCGGTCCTTTTCAATTTTAGAGAGTCTAAAAGGGACAGAAAGGAAACTCCAAAGATTCTTTTTCATCATGTAATCCCTTAAGTCCAAAAAAGCGTAAAATAATACGAAAGGGATGAATTTTTGATAGTTTTAACCAGCCGAACAAGACAGGCGCTCGATATTTTTGTGTAATAATCCCTCAGGTCCAAAAATATTAAAATATAGAGGAGGGATAGCACTTCCGATGAATTTAACAAGCTGGAGAGGCTAATCGCTCGACAATCTTTTCATATTTTACGAGTCAGTTGAAAAGAGCTTAAAGGAGACTCATTTTTAGAGGAATGAGTGATGATTTCGGGTAGCAGCTGATTCCAAGTAAGGTTTGGAATTTTCCAATCATGGCAATGTCACAAGGATGGCTAATAGAATCACTCTTCGCAGATGTTCCTCGAAAGGGGTAAACAATCAAATGGAGTCATATGATCGGCCAAAATAGAGTGGTGGTGATGATGAGAACATGACCAAGGCTCAAAAGCTGATGATAATGCATTCACAAAGGTTATTTACTGGAGATTGGTTCATTTTTTAATGAGCTTAAACTCTTGGGGAAACATTTGCTCATTGCTTAGGTTTAATTTTTAACGAGCTTGAACTCCACATAAAAAACTGCTCGTGGTGGGTTTATTTTTTTTAACGAGCTTGAACCCTTCGGTAACACTACTCGTGATAAGTTTGTATGCCCCCAGCATAATAATGCAAATCGAGGTACATGCCCCCCAAGCTTCATTTCATTCAACTCGGTGGTTGGAATGAAGATTTACCTTCGAGATCTTTGAAAGACTTGATTTGGAAAGGGAGTTGTTTCATTTTTTAATGAGGTTGACACAGTAAAAGAACTATCCTTTACCTCTCATTTTACCATTTCATTTGAATTTGGTTTGTTGGAGCTTTGGAGGTGCTTTTCCCCCCTAATTTTCACAAGTGGATGCCGGGAGATTCTGTGGACAATTCTCAACACCGTTCGGACCAGGTAAGAGCTAAAGTTGTGCTCTTTCATTACATGCCTTTCATTTTGGATTTTGAGCTTATTTCCCTGTCCTGCTGAGCCCCTGGGGTTTGAATAACTTGCCCTAGGGTCATCGCACCCTTCCTTAGTTGAAAGGTACGATGCATACTGATGTCTCCACTGACTAGTCAGTGTACATCGCTCCTAATACACTTGTTGGGGTGAGATGGGCGCAGGGAGGAAAGTTTTTGCATAGTTTCCTCATGAAATTTTTTCCTGTTTTCACCAAATGAAGATCCTGACTCTTCCCTTGTTTGTTTTTCAGGGATTCATCAGAGGAAAATGGTTGTCACATGGCAAGAACGCGAGCATGAAGAAGAGGATGTTGTTGCTTTACATGATCCGGGCACAGTAGCTGCATTACGGAACTGTGGCTTGCTGAAGTTTTTCCGTATCTCGAGCATGAGGCAACAAATTAGTTTGTTGCAGTATTTCCTCAACACCTGGGATCCTATCAACCAGGTATTCCAGATTACGGGCAAATCGATCCCCTTGACAGTGGTGGACATATATTTTCTGACCGGCTTATCGAGGCACGGTGCCCCTCTCTCTTTATCAGGATCCACCCGTGGGGTGAGTCTGTAAGGGAGTACATTCACCGACATTGCAGAGAGGGATCTCAGCCGAGTGCGGATGGCAAGATCAACATCCGAGACGTCACTGACCGGCCCTTGCGGACCATCCTGTTTACTTTTGCTAGATTGGCTGGTAGTTTTGCTCTCCATATAGCCAACAGATCTTATATTCAGTATGCTTTGGAATGCCTTGAACCAAAGGTGTTCAATTGGTGTGATGCAGTACTTTCTGTGATGAAGGAACAATTGACCAAGGTGAAGAGTGGTAGATCCAAGAACTTTGGTTATGGTTTTATTTTGACTGCTTTTGCCTTGGAGCGAATTCCACTGATGCAGCCGCAGTATATCTCACTTGGCCTACCTCCACTGACTGAACCACGGATGCAGAGATGGGTCGATTTCATGTCTCGGCATGCTGGTCAGCCCCAGATTCCTTTTTCTGAGACCTTCTTTGAGTGGTTTGACCGTCAGGAGATGGTTTATGCCAGGTTCCCATATGCTGGTATGGACTTCCGAGGTGATCCAGATTTGGTGCTGCCGGCTGGAGAGAAATGGGGTGTCATGGGTAATTTTCTTCTGACCATATCTCTGTTCATTGTTGCTTATAATGTTCTTATATTCTCATGATCAAGACTAATCAAAACTCATGTGCTCATGCAGATGTTGGCCCAGTTCCACCAGTTTAAGCGACATACTACTGGAGTGACGAGTCGATGGACTAGGCTCTTATGCATGATTGCACAGGCGGTGACTTGTTATCACCAGCATCATTAGACTAGGGTGCCCCTAGCATTTTGAGTTTTGGGTCATTTGACCAATTTTGTCTTGGTTACAGAACATTATGTACAAACTATAAACAGTTACGGAATATATTTTTGATTTTCAGAGCTTTATTTGGTACAGTTACATAATCTACTGCATATATTGATGTGATGCTTCTTTTTATAAATGTCGCAAATGTCTATCTAACACATAATTTGCCAATGAGTCTGTTAATGTGTTTAAACTTCTGGAAATATGTTGATATTGGATGAAATCAAACTGTCTTTCCAAAATTTTGACCCTTAGGAACATGCGATAGATAGCTGGATTTCGTACAGCATAGATGTCATGAGTTGTAGAATGACGAGCTGTGAGTCTAGCCTGACGATAAGTTGGAATATACCATGTGTGATGACATCAGAAAGGAGTTCTATAAATGCACTGTACTCAACAATATTGTTCGTAGACCGACCAATACACACTCCTCTGAAACTTACTAACTCGCCGCTCGGATTGAAAATGGCCCATGCCGCAGAAGACAGATTCCGTGAACTACGACTTGCCCCATAGACATATCCAACGAATGATTCCAGTAGGTTCAACATCTGCAAAGAATGCAAAAAGTGGATTACTTAACCAAATTAAATGCTCTTGGGGAAAGAAAAAATGTAACAAAAGCATTAGGATTACTATGCGAAATCAAGCATAGTAACGCTTGAGGTACAACTCATTGTGAGGTTGCGCCAGTGGAATCCCATCATAGCCCATCAACTTGTAGGCTCCTTTTGCTAACACTCATTTAACAATATAGGGACCCATCCATAACGGTTTGAATTTCCCTGCTCCCAATTTATCGGATTCCTGGTCATAAAGTAAAACCAGGTCACCCTCTGAGAAGACGCAAGGTTTGACATTCTTGTCGAACTGTGCTTTGACTCGTTTCTTGTGAGCCTCATTAGCTGAAGCTACATCATGACGAGTTTCATCCAAATGGATTAATTCCAAGAAACGAGCCTCTTCTTCTGAGGTTCTAGGGAGAAGGTCGACTGCGAGTTTGAGGGATGAGATTTAACATTGAATCGGTAAGATTGCTTCCAGACCATACGCTAATTAAAAAGGTGTGAATCCGGTTGCATTTCTTACCGATGTCCAGTATGTCCACAAGGCCGAGTACAGGATTAGGTGTCAATCCTATTTTTGGACTCTGATCATCCTTTGAAGCATGCGCTTTAGGACTTTGTTGATTGCCTCAACCTGTCCATTAGCTTGCAGATAGTATGGAGTAGAGCTGTCGTGGGATAGTCCTAATTTGGTAGCCAACTCAACCATCATGTGATTGTGAAAATGCGATCCATGATCTGTGATTATGGCCTGTGGAATGCTGAATCTGGAGACTACGTGATTGAAAAAGAAAAGGGCAGCCATTTTGCCGCTGTTGTTTAATGTAGGCATCGCCTTGGCCCATTTGGTAAAATTGTCCATCGCGACTATTATGTACCCATGCCCCCCGGTCGAGGTGGGGTTACATTTCATGAAATCTATGCCCCATTTGGCGAACGACCCAACATCTACTACTGGTTGCAGCAGTGCGGGTGGCCTTCTGGTTTTGCTATCGAAAATTTGGCAAGCATGACAACTTCTAACTGTGGTTATGCAATCTTTGAACATTGTTGGCCAGAAGTATCCTGCTCGCAATTTTTTTGCGCCATAGCATAACCAGATTGATGCCCTCCACACACGCCTGAATGGCAGTCATTCAGGACTTTTTCGGCCTCCTCAAGGGTGAGGCACCTCTGCAGAACTGTATCGATACCACGATGGTAAAGATTATTACCGACGATCATGTAGTCTTTTGCTTGGTATCGAATACGTCGTTGTTCGGAGCGTGAGGTATTAGACCTGTATGTTTGTGTATGGAGATAAATGATTATATCTCTGTACCACAAATCGCTTGAAGATATTAGAAACAAATTTTCATCCACGATTGCTTCTCCAGATGTTGCATCGTTTGACGATGATGGGAGATCGTACAGTAACTCCGCGAATACCAGGGCTTTCTTTG
The DNA here is from genome assembly GCA_000404065.3 of Pinus taeda. Classification (NCBI taxonomy): domain Eukaryota; kingdom Viridiplantae; phylum Streptophyta; class Pinopsida; order Pinales; family Pinaceae; genus Pinus; species Pinus taeda. The sequence goes on from APFE030597722.1 coordinate 83,454, forward strand.
ATTTGGATTTTTTGAATTCCAAATCAAACTCTTGTAGAATTGCTATCCATTTCGAATACTTGCCCCCCAGTAACTGTCGTGAAAATATATAAGTCATGGGGTTGCAATTTGACAAAATGGTAGTTTTCCTAAAGAGGACGTTGTGTCGAAATCTCTGTATTTCTTGAACAACTATGAGGGTGAGCGTTTCAACGTAGGAGTATTTCATTTCCGTATCATTTAAGTTTCGGCTTAAATAATATATAGTATGTTCAATTCCATTGTCTTCTTGAACTAAAACCATCGCTACAGTCATATCTGCTGCAGCCAGATACAGGTTAAAGTCTTTTTGATAATCAGGAGCATACATTAATGATGCTTGTATTAGATATTTATTTAAAGCATCAAAGGAAGCTTGCGCAACCTGGTCCCAAATGAAGGGTACATCCTTTTTCAAAAGACAAGTATAACCTTTAGCTAGTTCGACGTAATTTGGAATGAACCTCTTGAGGAAATTTGCTTTCCCTTGGAGTTTCTGAATCTGAAGTAGGCTTGAAGGTGGAGGCAAATCGATGATTGCTTGAACCTTGCAAGGGTCGAGACGAATCCCATCCTTTGAGACAACGCAGCGAAGTAAACGACCAGAACTGACACAAAACACGCATTTGTGCAGATTGAGTCTTATCCTGTAGTGTTGGTAATGTAGAAATATTGCTCTCAAATGGCGCGGGTGATTGGTCCGCTTTCGTGAATAAGGTTGAATGATGTTTTTGATGTCATGGAAAGCATAGTTCATTGCTCTCTAAAAAGTCGCCCTTGCGTTTTTCAAACCAAAGGGTAGCTTGCGATATGCGAATGTGCCCCATGGACATATGAATGCAGTCTTTGACTGGTCCTATGGGCGGATATTTATTTAATTATACCCGGAAAATCCATCCATGAATGAAAATATTTCGCATCTGGTGCATTCATCAATTATCTGGTCGATAAAGGGTGTAGGGTAGTTGTCTTTCGGACAAGCTTGATTTACATCCTTGTAATCAATGCACACTCTAATCATTCCTTGTTTTTTCATCACAGGAACAATATTCGATACCCAATCGGTTAGAGGGATGAGGTAAATGAAACCAGCATGGAGGAGTTTCTCAACTTCCGCCTTGATGGCAACAACTTTCTTGGGGTGCACCTACCTTAGCTGCTGTTGTACCGGTTTGACATCTGGATACATCTTGATCTTGTGTTCAACTATGCTTGAGTCGGTACTTGGCATTTCGTCATATTACCAAGCAAAGACATCTCTAAACTCGCGAAAGAGAGTGCTATATATTTCCTGTTCGGAAGAAGAACAAGATTTGCCAACATGAATGTTCTCTACAACATCTGTTTTGGTCGAGATGTTTATGGCAATAGTCTCTTCGATATTGGATAGGTTTCTCTTGGAATCCACCGTGTTTACAGTATTCGTCAGAAATTCAAATACTGAAGGATGTTGTAGGTCGCTGGAATTATCTTCTTTACAAGTCGGAAGATGGGAATGATGGTGGTTATCTTCCCATGGTGCCCCATCAATCATTATCAATTGAATGATTCCTTCGTCTGTAAGGTACTTGTGACCAAGGATCTGAAGGGGTGCCATATTCCTTAGACCTATCTATTTAAATGCTTGAAGAGCGTTGATGTTGGTTTGCCTCCCATGCTGAGAACATTGATTGCTATAATATTTCCAGCGAGGTTAGAGGAAAAACCTGCAAATGATCCATTTTAACATCGTTTTCTGACATCTTTTGAATGGAATATATCATATTGTAGGTTCCTACATTATCCACTTCCGCCAAATTGGTAGGAGGCGGTAGGGTAAATGTTCCCATTAACGTAGGGTCTTTTAGTAGGCCTACTTCGATATTATGAAGCATGCTAGGGCTTCCATGGATCATTGGAATGCTTCATGTAACTTGCGAATTGTTGGGGAGAAAAGTTTGTTGGTCGATGATTGTAATTCCTCCTTGGGAAGGAAATGCAATTTTCCTAAAGTAGGTCGACACAATAGCTGCCATGGCATATATCCACGGTCTTCCCAGTAGGATGTTGTAATCAAGATTCCCATCAATGACTTCAACATCGATTTCTACTATTTTCCCCCCCAGTTCGACTTGCAAGTTACTTAGTATCCCATATGGGGTGTACATTCATCCATCAAATGCTTTTAATGTTGTTGATGATCGTGACAAAGATGGAGACTCCAGAGTTTTCTAGCAACTCATCGACATGATACATGTTTATGCCCCCTCATCAATAATTTTTCTATGAACAGTTTTGTTGAGGGCTTTCACTTGAATGAGGAAAGCTAGTTGAGTTGGTAACTGAGGGTCGTATCCTTTATGATTAAAATATACAAGATTGGAATCCGCTGGGTCGATCCCACCTATTGCTGATAATAAAGCCTGCTTTTGGGAGGGGCAATTTTGCAGCACCTCAAGAGTCGACATCACAGATGGCGATTGGGCTAAATCCTCCACTATATTATAGTGTTGTGTTGCTCGGGCACGAGGATTAAACGCCGATTTGTGTACTACTCCCTTTCGCGGTTTTATTGTTAATTCAGGAATGATGGGTGGCACGACTTCTGTTGAAGTTGTTGTTGAACTACTAGGTTGATCATTATCCTTGTTGTTCAACATCTGTGGATTCCTGGAATCTTTACTCCTTGTCGTTATAAGAGCATCATTCAGTTGCTTTGAGTCTAACAACATTAGCACTTGGGACGGGGAAGCATTTTCACTAGCAACCAAATTTGTTCCTGGGTTTGGAAACGGATCAGTCAATACAGCCGAGGTTTTTCAACTTTTGAAAGATTTTCTAAGTTCTTCTTTAAATGGACAGTCTCGTGTCCAGTGATCCTCGTCACATATATGACATGGATTTTTTGCTTTCACATTCCCAGAAGGGTTTGCAGAAGATTTTCTAGGAGATGAGTCTCCCTGGTTTTTCTTCTTCCCTTGTTTTTTCTTCTTGCCTCCTGGTTGCTTGGTTTCTTTGCCTTTGTTTGTTGACACGGAATTTACTTCCGAGGCTAGAAATTCGTCATTTGCATCTTGATTCGAAACCATGAGGGCCTTTTTCGATGTGGCCTTTGGGGTTTTAGTGCTTGTCGTACCTATCACACCATCGTCGGCATGAGAGTCTTTGTTTGATTTAGGAGGCGGAGGAATGGAGAATTCTAGTCTAGGAGCGTCAAGGATTTTATCGTAGAGCGTGCCAGACTGAGTATAGATCAATTCTAGATATTGTGCATGAGAAATAACTTGCTCTTCAGTGACGACTTTTCCCTTTGCCACATCTTCTGTAATAGCGGGTAACAGTGACTTAATAAACCATTCAGCCAATAGCTGACCAGGAACATATGTTTTTACCATTCTATGGCGACGCCGCCACTCATGAATATGATCGGATATGTGAGTGGCTGTCGTTTGTTTGAAATTGGTAAGCAGCTCAGTTCCTGTTTCGTACCTGATAGGTAACTGAAAATGGGTTAAAAAGGTTGTGGCTAGGGTACTGAAGTTATCAAATGAAGCTCTAGGAAGTTCGATATACCACTTTGCTGCCGGACCAGTTAATGTGCGCTGAAAGAGGCGAATTCGAATCGAATCATCATTGAGAGTGTTTGACGAACACCATAGATGAAAGGTCATCACATGATTCCATGGGTCTTCGCCCGAATTTCCATTAAATTTAGGAATATATGATGGAAGTTTATGCGGAATCGCTGGCCACCAAGGGGCGTAGGCAATTGGATCGTTCATTAGTCGACTTAGATCCGGTAACTCTAGAGTTGCCACGAAGGGAAACTGTTGATTTAGGCTTGGTTGAGCATACCCAAGATAAGATAGAATCGTTTGAGCAGTCGGTCTTTGCATACCAGCATAATGCATTTGATGTTGGTAACTTTGGTAAGGTTGATGGGCATAACCATTATGATATGGTTGATACTACTGCCCATTACTTGCAAAGACTTGTTGCTCATATCCTTGGTAAGCTTGCTGGAATTGCAGTTGTTGGTATTGCACCAGCCATGGTTGTGAAGCCATGGACTGCTATCCAGCACTAACTGTTTGACCAAGATGGGGGTTGGTGTTCCCTATTTGAACCTATGCCATTCCACTAGTGGGTGATTATGGTTGTGTCGGAGGTACAAGAGATTGTTGTATTGCAACCTGCGAAACTTGAGGTTGGCATACAATTGGTGATGCTTGTACTTGCAATACTGCCACAATAGCCGGCATAGTGGGAATGTTTGTTATAGGTGAACTTTGTTGTATTGAGCATACAACTCTTGGTTGTTGAGACAGGACTGGTACCCAACCGCTAGTTGTGATTCCAGCATAACCCAAATTTTGTTGCGAACTCACACATGGCTATCCTTCTGGGGAAGACAATGAAATGGTATACAGCCCTCCATACGATGGTAATCCAGTGCTCAAAGGAATAATTTGCCTTTGGGGACCAGTTTGCGCAAATTGACCTTGTGATGGATCAATTTGTCGAGACTCAACATAAGATATTCCAGATATAAGTCTCGACGAACAAACGAGAATAGTCCATACTGTTGAAATAGTCCCAGGATGGACTCCATCCAGCGACTGAAAACTGGTTGGGACAGATGGCACGCTGGCGAACATTGTTAGAATAGCAGAAGGAGCTTCCGCTGTTGCTGTGTCGGGTGACACAGTCCTTGATGTTGACGGTTGTTCAGACATATTAAGTCTATCTAAAATATTCCTCAGTGATTCTTCAAGAACTTTCGAGGGTGGGTGAATATTCTCTGATGAAGAAGGATATAGGGTGATCCCAGCTCCAAGTTGCGTTGGAGTGCTTGATGGAGGATCTTCCACAATCTCTTCTATGACAATCAATTCAGGAGGAAGAGGCAGAACGTCAGGTCCGTAAAATATTTTTGGTGCCAAAGAAGATGTAAGTTCTGCAGCAGCAGACGGTTGGGGTGTAACACCTTCTGAATCGGCTGTAGACGGAACCGGTTCAGGAATAGAACTGTTAATCGTCACACTAGGATTAGTTGTAATGTCCTTTTGCTGTTGCAGAATTTCTTCCATAGAGGCAGAGATTCCAGAAATGTTCGGAGTAACCGGAGTCTCTGAGGATGTTGGAGTGCTTTCTCCAACCAACCTAGGGGACTTTGATCCGGTTAATCGAGTTCTCTTTGTCTTGAATGGCTTCGCTTCTAGAGTCAACGATGGTTGACTCGTAAGTCTCCGCGAACGATGGGGTTTTGATTGAATTTATTCCATGATTACAGATTACTTGATCAACTCAAAATAAAGGGGATTTTTTTTTTTTCGAATTAAATGAATTTTAGACGCTTTGACACAACTTGTTTTTTCAATTTTAAAGAGTGGAGAAAAAACAAAATATGACTCTAGCTGCCTTCAATTTTTATTGAGCTTGAAGTGACAAGTGCTCAGAGGACCTTTTCCTTTAAGGAGTCTAAAAAGGAGCAAAATGGACTTCTCTAGAGATCTAGGCAGAGAGGATTACCAAACCAATCGTAAAACACAGAATACTTTTTACGGTATGGCAGTCAGTCTTCTCGAATGCTGTGTTCGGTGCATTACGATCGATAGGGCGGCAGACACGGATTCCTAAAGATAGAGGATGCAGCCTATTGTGGTCTTCCAATATATACGCGACGGTATGTGGGAGCACAAGTCTGTACTGGCACTTGCTGTCTCAGAGTGGAGGAATCACCCAACCAGCACTGAAAGCAACAGTTACCAGGCTTTACGACGCCAGAATACGTCTCTAGCCTAGACCTCTAGATGTTGTGCGTTAAGTTCCAAAGCGTTGTTAGATTCATTGGATTTGTTTTAAGTTGATCTTGCTTAACAGTTTTCCTTTCAGGTTCACCACGTGATATATGTATAATTCCTAAATGTAGTCTAAGATGATATACAAATGTTTTATCTTCTTTCAGCAATGAAAATCCTAGCTACTAAAGGGAAGAAAGTCAAGCATCTTTTCTTCACAGAGCACAGAGCACACGCTAATATTCACAGTCCTAAATCAAGCCAAGCATTCAAAATGCAAATGCACATGCATGTACTGGTCTTCAACTCTCTTAATGTGTAAATGACGCTAAGAAAGATATGTGCAAAACTGGATTAGTTTTAAAGCGACTGTACTCAACAAGATTCTTTTTCAAAACGAAGTGAAAGCAAGAGAGACACTTTGCGATTTTGAAATGGAAATTGCTTTTCGACACTTTAAAACTAGTAATTCAAATCCTATGCAATAATAACTGTATAATCAACTATCTAAAACAATGGAATTGCTTTCTAAAACTGAAAACGACAGCTATGACATTTTCAGATCTAGAGACAACAGTTCGATTATGCTACTTTTTGCAAAAGAGAACTAAAACGACGCACGATACATAAAAAATGTTTATAGTTCTTTGCACTAAGGAGGCGGAATAATGCAAGAGAAGGGGGTATTCACAGAAGTACATTGATTACAGACAACAAAAACTCTTGAATAAGACTGAAAATAGTGAGAAAAATCCACAGTCGGAGGGTAAAATCAATCCTCCCTGACCATCACACATGTTACACAGTGAACTCAGTATGCAGCGCACCTACTCCATTTAGGAAGTGTGATGCATATGGGCTGCCTTGAAGGCAGGGTGTGATGGTTACAGTGCGATACTTTGAATGAGATTTTACTCATAGTTTGCAATCTAGTTCAGGTGTTTTAGGGCGAATAAGTAAAGATCGGTGTATGTAAAACACAGGGGTGATCTAAGAGGTTACTAGAGCCACCACTCGGGGCAATTAGATTGCTTGCAGATCTATTGTTTAATTCATAAACAAAACACAGATATTGACTGAAGTAGCATTGATCTACTTTGCATTTGTATGACAAATGTAGTTTGAATGCTAGCTGGCTTGACTTCAGGCTCCGTCTGTATGTTTATAAAAGAAACAAGGATAGATAGGCTAACAAG
>APFE030597722.1:90842-107432 GCA_000404065.3 Pinus taeda
AACAAGTACACCAGGATATGGAAGGAAACAAGAATAGATTTATTCATATAAAAGTAGCAAGAGGATTACAACCATGAGAAACTCTGACCCAGCATCATCCTCTAGCTAAGAAGCCCTTCTTTCACCTCAAGAAAAGCAAAATCACCCAACACTGTGAATGTACACCAAAATACCAACAACACTTCTCTATAGATTACAAAAATCCAGCCTCTGGATCTCTGTGATGAGGGATCCATATATAGATGATTACAGAGAGGTGAGTCATCTTTTGGGATCTTTATTAGTGTCTTCTCTTTGATAGTTCCTGCTTCCACTTTGAGAATGAAGATCTCTTACTCATCCCTGGTCAAAAATGGAGTGGCAAGTGTCAGAGGGGAAGTTATGGAGAAGATTCCATGATCTTCCACCTCGCATTTTTGTCCCTGCCATTTGTCCATTCCCGACCATCGCACCCTACAGAGGGAAAAAACAGTATGCATTGCACCCTGTACATTGGGAAGGTGATATGGATCACATCCTTTGCATTGAGCTTTCAGTATGGTCCAATTTTCACCATTTATGAGCAGTTTTCAGTGGAGAACTTTTGGGAGATGATGTAATCAATTGACCTTGTTCCTTTAGGTAGTGAAGCAACACTTTTAGGGACTTAGGATCCCTCAGTTTATGGACATTTGTGATTGGGGTTGAAGTGCCCAAAAATGTCTATAACACTGTACCCTCAAGGATGCGGCGCTATGTTGGTTCATGGGGTTACCTAGAAACAATATCACAACGTGGGCTCAAATGTAGCAAACCTTTAACAACAAATACTGGGATTACTGTAGGTAAAAGGAAACGAAGCGAGAAATCTTTCGGATGACCATGGGAAGAGATGAATCTTTAGAAGACTATGAAGAAAGGTTCCAACTTAGTTATAAAAGGGCCAGGTGCACACTTGACCCTGAATCTCTGAAGCTCGTTCTGCTATGAGGAGTCCCTGAAGACCTTCTAGATACCCTCCATTTGCTAGCTGGCGGAGACATCTACCAACTACCTTATAAGGACATAAATACTATGTTTAGAAACCACTCTAGGGTAGCCTAGAAAAGAGGTAGGGGGAGTCCACTTTCAGCTAGTGCCACCTTCTCCAAGCACGAGTTTGCAAATTAGATGGAAGACCTCAAAAGTGAGATGAGATAGATCATTGCCATGCAATTGGATACTTTCCAAATCCAACAGAAGAAAGAGGAAGCTGAGAAGGCTTTGGCCAACTTTTGTCCCAGATGTACAAGGAAGCATGCTAAGAACTAGTGTCCATTGCACTCAGTGGAGGTATGTTTTTTTGTGAGGAAGACCACCCCACAAACTAGTGCCCAAACTTACCCAGACTTAAAGCCATGTACTAAGGAGCTGAAGGAGCCACTGAACCACTCTACTTCCTCAACCAAAGGAGGCTGCATGGATCCAGACCTTACGAGCAGGGGATGTAAGGGACATCCCAAACTTATTACAACCCAAAGCTTCACATACCTTCTTGGGGTCCCCCTGCTCATCCTTCCTGGTCTGCACCTCCTCCTTGGTCTTATCCATCTCAATACCATACTCAACCTGCTACTCATTTGTTTCACTCTCATGTCCAGCCACAACCTCAGTGGAATGCACCTCAGCTGGGGTGGGGTCCCCAATACAACTCTCCTCCCGCTATTTTGCCTCCACCACTTGCTCAACCACAACTATTACCTCCTTCTCCTCCAAGATAACCCCAAATGCCTGCTCAACTAAACCCGAACCCCAACAACGGACAAGCCCAACAGGTATACGTTGGAGAGACAACATACCCTACCTATGCTGTGGAGATATAGGAGATCAACCTGTGATCTAGGAAGGTCCTTCCAGATCGCCAACTTCCTCCTCCAGAGGATGAGGAAGAGAAACAGGAAAGTGAACCCTAGGCCATTCCACCCTTTCCTAAGCGACTAACAACAACCATGCGACCAAACCCAGAGGAGACTGAACTTATAGGAGAACTTAAACAGTTGTGTGTAAAAATACCACTTCTCCAAGCCATAAAATATATACCAATCTACAAAAAATTGATCAAGGAGAAGTGTTTCAGGAACCCAGGCAGGCGCAAGAGAGATGCCCCAACTATCAATGTCATAGGACAACTGTCCGATCTAATGTTGGGGCAAGTAATCTATCCAAAATATTTGGACCCCGGGTGTCCTGTAGTTGATGTCCACATCAATGGTACCATAATCCCCCACACCCTGATTGATCTAGGGGCTGCCATTAATGTGATGAATAGGGACACTATGCTCAAACTTAACCTTCAGAGTTCCTGAAGAAAGACCTCGACGGTACTGTAGTTAGCAGGCCGCTCCGCCGTGACTCTCGAAGGGATTGTGGAAGATGTCCTGGTCTCTGTTGATTCTTGGGAGTACCCTATGGACTTGGTCCTTTAGCTAAAGGCAAAACTCACTGGATACCCCCGCATTTTGGGAAGGCATTGGTTGGCTACTGCGGATGCTTACATCCGTTGTCGAGCGGGGAGCATGACCATCAAGAATGGGCCTATGTCCAAACAGCTAGTCCTATGTCCTCCTGCCCAACCTCTGTCAGAACATGACTTACCTCTCTGGTTGGAGGAGTGAGATGAGGATGAAGTATAATCCGCACCGTTGTGCACAGTAGAAGCCACCAGCGGAGGTCCTCAAATCGAGGATGACCTAATTGAGAATTTGATTCAAAATCCACCTCTGTTGGGTTGTGTTATATTCTTTCCACATAGTTAACAGGGGTTTGAGGGGTACCCGTAACCCCACTTTATGGGGTACGGGGCAGCGCCCCAGAAAATTTTGGTTTTGGACCCTATGTTAGGTTGGGCAGACCCACCTATGGTTTTGTGCATGATTTTCGCACATGTTTTTTGGACGCGATGGTTTTCGGTCCATGGTATTGGATGCTTCGGCATGTATAAATATGTATTTAACATTGAAAGGAATATAATGAAAAATCAAGCTGGTAGTCTCGATTTTGGGATCCAGTGGGAAATCTCTGTGTATACGTGTTTTATGTGTTATGCTCTCACATTTTTATTTTTCCTGTGATTTAGAATTCGTATGCAGGTAATTTCTGTACGAGGTTAAAACCTACAGACACCTTAAAATCACTTGTGTAAGAGAATGTTTGATCATTGGAAGAAGGCTGCAAAGACTGACTCTAACATTGGCTCCAATGGGGGATGGTAGCTCCTTGGAGGTGCCAAGAACAACAGATCTTTGGAAGAGCTAGACAGTGCCTTTTGTCCATTGGGCTATGGAGTCCATTATTTCGACAAGCCAACATGACTCAATTTATTGACATGAAACTTGACTCAAACTGACTCAATGCAAACTGACATGACTAAAGAAACTTGACTGAACTTAAAACTTAAAGCTTGGTGGTAGTACATGACCACCTTTATTTTTTACAAGACTATATATCATCAAACTATATCAAACTGCCAATGTAACCAATCAAGAAGATGGATTCTTGACTGATTCTTCTGATCAGATATTTTGGTCAACAATTGATGCTGGTAACTGGGCATCCAAAAACATAATAGGCCATGATCTCCTTCATCACTGAATACTGCAATAATGACCTTCACTACTGACTGTAACAGATTTGCCATTGGATCATAAAAAACATGAAGATATACCTCCTGCTGAAGAAACAAGATGTCTTTTTCTTGTGATGCTGACCTCTTTCCATAAGTAAGAGTAGTTCCATGGTCTTCCAACAATTCTGAACAAGTAGATGAGTTGATTTCCTCTTCAAAAAACATTTCAAGACATGAGACATATGAAGAATGATCTGAAAGGCAATTTTGATTGCTCTGGTCTTCTACAGTCTGAATATATTTTTGATCATTTTGACATGATATGAGAGCCATATTCTCATTACATTCATCACATTCATCAATCATGAGAAAAGAAACTTCGGATGATTCTTGAAACCCAACACTAACATTTTTATCATCTACCATACATTCATCCAAAGAAAGCTTTTCACTTACTTGAACAAAGTTCTCATCTTGCTATCCATGAGCTGATTGGATTACCTCTTCATGAAGGCTTTGTTCTGATGACATGAGAACATTTGGACCCAAAACTTTGTCTTCTTCTATGGACAAATCTGAAATGACACTTTTTCTTTCATCACTTTCAGCCATATGGAATTTTTCAACTCGCTGATCTATTTCATGTAATTCATGTTGACTATCAAGAGGCAAAACTCCTTCATCTTCCACTGTACTACAATCTTGGTCATGCTGCAAATTTTCATGATCGTCTTTATGCTGTTGAAAGGGAATTTCATACAGGGCTTCCATGATCCAATGATCCATAAAATTATCCTCCCCATAATATTTTTCAATGCTCTCAATAAAACCATAAGCATGCTTGCAACAATCATGAACTAGATCCAATGATGGATAAGAGTCTTTATATCTTTCAATGAACATGTCATGAAAATCCTTTAGACTGTAAATACAAGCAGCAGGCAAATTTTCATACCAAGATTGGGCTTCACCTCCTAGAGTGGCCATGAATATCTTCATTAAGCAATCTTCATGAAAATTAACTTTCAACTTGCGAATATGCATGTGAAATAGAACAAGATGTAAAGCAACGTCCTTCTTACCATCATCTTTAAACATAGGCAGATTCTTTGACCAATCTACCTTCGGAATTTTATTTTCAAATCCTGGAATGTGACCTCGGCTCATGGGAGCGTATCTTCTTGCGTATCTTTTAAGATATCTCAAAGATACTGATCTCCAAGAAGTGGAGTCATCATGAAGCACCTAATTACTGGATTCTTCAGTGAAAGGAGTCGCCAAGTGAATGATTTCAGCCATCTTCTTATGTCTGATCGTTGTTCACCATCAACATCAAATCTGATCTTGAGATATGTCCTGGGGAAAAACAATCTTCAAGCAAACCATTTTCTTCCCCAATGGAGTCGCCACTATGCTAGCACCTAAATCCACCTTAGGTTGAAGGAAGGCAAAATTCAGGGTAACCACAAACCACGCTCAGTCTGGTAGCTAGCCCTACCAGAACAGGAGAGGGCTCTCTCCGAGTCACACTCAGTGAATAAGTAAATGAAATAGCCTGAGATGACTTACAATGAACTATTTGTCTTAGGCTAGTAAGTGAAGATGAATATAAGGAGTGATTTTTATGAATGACTGTATTTCTGGGATGTTATGGGACCACTAGACCTCAATGAACAGAGACCTTAACATGAAGGCACATATTATTTCGTGAGGCAAGGTAGGATGAAAGCATAGCAATTTAGTTTTAAAATATGGCAAAATGGAAAGATTGATTAAGAAGGTGAAAAAGGCATGGACAACATGAATCCTTTTCAACAGAAAAATGAAACATTGCACATGAAATTTTCCCACAGGTAGAGCAATAGAATTGAATTCTACATGATCTCACTCGAAAAATTTCACCAGAAATGAATATGAAATGAACTATGAAACATAACAAGATACATATGAAACATAAGAGGCACATTTTCTACACACACAACCACATGAATCTCATGAATCAGAGCTGCTGCCTTTCATTAATTATCTGTAAAAATATACAATGCAGAAACAAAGTTTCTTTCCCACAGTCTCCCAGAAGTTACAAGCCAACCAACCCACTTGCTTTGCAAATGGTTTGCATACAATATATAGATTGTGCTATGAAGAGCTAGAACGACAAAGGGTCACAAAATGAAGGTGGAGAGCCAACCATCAGCTACAGGTGTAGCACCACAAACATGACAAATGGCTTGGGTAACCCTTTGCCTTCCTTTGCCACTTGTATAACTGACCATATGGAGTGAAGATATTTATAAAACTATCGCGCTCCTCCTCCTGTGCATTGTGCTCTTTTCTAGGTGACTTTTAGAGGCCTTCCCAATGTTCAAATGGAGTCAGGATAGCTTGTTGGAAAGCCTGTCCTGTCGATTTTCCAACTCCATCAGAATTTTTTGATTTGGAGTTCATTTTCCCTGTCAAAAATTAAATCTTCCAAGACTGGTCAAACTGTGCCAGATGAGGCTGCCTCAAGGCAGAGTGTTGTTGCGGGAAACTTTTAGATGTCTTTCTCAACCCCAAATTGAGCGCAGGATAGATCATTGGAAAGATACTTGTGTCTACTTTCCAATCCAACTAGAATGTGTCTATTTGGAGTTCATTTGATCTATCAAAAATCACATCTCCCAAGACTGGTCGAACTGTGCCAAATGAGGTTGCCTAAAGGCAGAGTGCTATTACAGTCAACCTTTATATGCATTCCTTAACTCCAAATTGAGCTCATGATAGCTCATGGGAAAGATGTTTGTCTCTATCTATCATTTGAATCATCAAGCAAGTCATTTGGCCAACCGAGCTAGGAGAAAACTTGATTTTCCCGAGGTCACTCTAGAGGTGCATCAATTCTCCCGAGACAATTGTATTTTTGACATTTCTTCAGAACCAGAGATTCTGGGTTCGATCCCCAGTGGAGTCGCCACTATGTTAGCACCTAAATCCACCTCAGGCTGAAGGAAGGCAAAATTCAGGAATTGTGAATCTATCCTGCTTCGGTGATGATATAGAAGTATCCCCATATCGAATTTATCCAGAGGCCCACCCATGACCCTGGAATGATAAGGACTAGTCCGTCTAGATCCTGACATGATCATTCTTGGAAATAAAATTTGGAGGAGCTGGAGTGGGTAAAAACAATACTCATTATGGAGTTGATCAACAACATTGCTAAGGCTCAATGGAGGGGTATCTGTATTTGGAGGAGTAGGGGAACGTACGGGCATTTGTTTTAATGGAAAGAAGTGAAGCACTATACTCTAATATGGGAACGTAAAGTATATGGAAGTTGTGTAACATATGAACTCTGGATGGATGGACAAACCACGCTCAATCTGGTAGCTAGCCCTACCAGAACAGGAGAGGGCTCTCTCCGAGTCACACTTAGTGTATAAGTAAATGAAATAGCCTGATATGACTTACAATGAACTATTTATCTTAGGCTAGTAAGTGAAGATGAATATAAGGAGTGATTTTTATGAATGATTGTATTTCTGGGATGTTATGGGACCACTAGACCTCAATGAATGAAGACCTTAACATGAAGGCACAGATTATTTCGTGAGGCAAGGTACGCTGAAAGCATAGCAATTTAGTTTTAAAATATGGAGGAATGGAAAGATTGATTAAGAAGGTGAAAAGGGCATGGGCGACATGAATCCTTTTCAATAGAAGAATGAAAACTGTACATGAAATTTTCCCACAGGTAGAGCAATAGAATTGAATTCTACCTGATCTCACTCGAACAATTTCACCAGAAATGGATACGAAATGAAACTATGGAACATAACAAAGAAATGGAGAGATTGATTAAGAAGGTGAAAGGGGCATGGACAACATGAATCCTTTTCAACAGAAGAATGAAACACTGCACATGAAATTTTCCCACAGGTAGAGAATTAGAATTGAATTCTACCTGATCTCACTCGAAAAATTTCACCAAAAATGAATATGAAATGAACTATGAAACATAACAAGATACATATGGAACATAAGAGGCACATTTGCTACACTCACAACCACATGAATCTCATGAATCAGAGCTGTTTCCTTTCATTAATTCTTTGTAAAAATATACAATGCAGAAACAAAGTTTCTTACCCACAGTCTCCCATAAGTTACAAGCCAACCAACCCACTTGCTTTGCAAATGGTTTGCATACAATATATAGAATGTGCTATGAAGAGATAGAACGACCAAGGGTCACCAAATGAAGGTGGAGAGCCAACCATCAGCTACAGGTGTAGCACCACAAACATGAAAAATGGCTTGGGTAACCCTTTGCCTTCCTTCGCCACTTGTATAACTGACCATATGGAGTGAAGATATTTATAAAACTACCACGCTCCTCCTCCTGTGCATCGTGCTCTTTTCCAGGTGACGTTTGGAGGCCTTCCCTACGTTCAAATTGAGCATAGGATAGCTTGTTGGAAAGCCTATCCTATCTAGTTTCCAACCCCACTAGAATTTTGTGATTTGGAGTTCATTTTCCCTATCAAATGTCAAATCTCCCAAGACTGGTCAAACTGTGCCAGATGAGGCTGCCTCGAGGCAGAGTGCTGCTGCGGGAAACTGTTGAATGTCTTTCTAAACCCCAAATTGAGCTCCAGATAGCTCATTGGAAATCTATTTGTGTCTATCTTCCAATCCAACTAGAATTTTTATATTTGGATTTCATTTTCTCTATCAAAAATCAAATCTCCCAAGACTGGTCGAACTGTGCCAAATGAGGCTGCCTAAAGGTAGAGTGCTGTTACAGTCAACTTTGGAATGCCTTTCTTAACTCCAAATTGAGCTCATGGTAGCTCATTGGAAATATGTTTGTCTCTAGTTATCATTTGAATCATCAAGAAAGTCATTTGGCCAACCGAGCTAGGAGAAAACTTGATTTTCCCGAGGTCACTCTAGAGGTGCATCAATTCTCCCGAGACAATTGTATTTTTGACATTTCTTCAGAACCAGAGATTCTGGGTTTGATCCCCAGTGGAGTCGCCACTATGTTAGCACCTAAATCTACCTCAGGCTTAAGGAAGGTAAAATTCAGGGTAACCACAAACCACGCTCAGTCTGGTAGCTAGCCCTACCAGAACAGGAGAGGGCTCTCTCCGAGTCAAACTCAGTGAATAAGTAAATGAAATAGCCCGAGATGACTTACAATGAACTATTTGTCTTGGGCTAGTAATTGAAGATGAATATAAGGAGTGATTTTTATGAATGATTGTATTTCTAGGATGTTATGGGACCACTGGACCTCAATGAACAGAGACCTTAACATGAAGGCACAGATTATTTTGTGAGGCAACGTAGGCTGAAAGCATAGCAATTTAGTTTTAAAATATGGCGGAATGGAAAGATTGATTAAGAAGGTGAAAAATAAATGGGTGACATGAATCCTTTTCAACAAAATAATGAACATTATACATGAAATTTTCCCACAGGTAGAGCAATAGAATTGAATTCTACCTGATCTCACTCGAAAAATTTCACCAGAAATGGATACAAAATGAAACTATGGAACTTAAAAAAGAAATGGAGAGATTGATTAAGAAGGTGAAAAGGGCATGGACAACATGAATCCTTTTCAACAGAAGAATGAAACACTACACATGAAATTTTCCCACGGGTAGAGCAATAGAATTGAATTCTACCTGATCTCACTCGAAAAATTTCACCAGAAATGAATATGAAATGAAATGAAACGTAACAAGATATATATGAAACATAAGAGGCACATTTGCTACACTCACAACCACATGAATCTCATGAATCAGAGTTGTTTTCTTTCATTAATTCTCTGTAAAAATATACAATGCATAAACAAAGTTTCTTTCCCACAGTCTCCCAGAAGTTACAAGCCAACCAACCCACTTGTTTTGCAAATGGTTTGCATACAATATATAGAATGTGCTATGAAGAGATAGAACGACCAAGGGTCACCAAATGAAGGTGGAGATCCAACCATCAGCTACAGGTGTAGCACCAAAAACATGAAAAATGGCTTGGGTAACCCTTTTCCTTCCTTTGCCACTTGTATAACTGACCATATGGAGTGAAGATATTTATAAAACCGCCGCGCTCCTCCTCCAGGGCGTCATGCTCTTTTCCAGGTAACTTTTGGAGGACTTCCCGATGTTCAAATTGCGTACAGGATAGCTTGTTGGAAAGCCTATCCTGTCTAATTTCTAACTCCACCAGAATGTTTTGATTTGGAGTTCATTTTCCCTATCAGAAATCAAATCTCCCAAGACTGGTCAAACTGTGCCAGATGAGGCTGCCTCAAGGAAGAGTGCTGTTGCGGGAAACTTTTGAATGTCTTTCTCAACCCCAAATTAAGCTCAGGATAGTTCATTGGAAATATCTTGGTGTCTAATTTCCAATTCAATGGAAATTTTTCTATTTGGAGTTCATTTTCTCTGTCAAACATCAAATCTCCCAAGACTGGCCGAACTGTGCCAAATGACGCTGCCTAAAGGTAGAGTGCTGTTACAGTCAACTTTTGAATGCCTTCCTTAACTCCAAATTGAGCTCATGATAGCTAATTGAAAAATGTTTGTCTCTAGTTATCATTTGAATCATCAATAAAGTCATTTGGCCAACCGAGCTAGGAGAAATCTTGATTTTCCCGAGGTCGCTCCAGAGGTGCATCAATTCTCCCGAGACAATTGTATTTTTGACAGTTATTCAGAACCATGACACCTGTGTAAAAAGTGAAGGAGGTTTTTCTTTACTTCTTTGTTGTGGACAAAAACCTCTCTCAGTTTTCCCAAATACATCTTCCATTGCTCAGAAACATCATTTGAGTGAAACATATCCCGATGTGTGGGACAAGGGATTTGCCGAAATGAAGCGAAATGAAGGGGATAGGGAGCTTCTAAATTCTTGTGAAAATTTTGGGAAGTATGGAGGGATGTTAGGAAGTAGGGGAAAGTGTAATCTTAGAAATGGAGTGAGAGGAAGGGGTTGAAAAAGGCAAAACACAGGACCAACCATAGAAAATTGCTAAGTTGTAGCAAGAAACTAGGGTTTATGCAAAAATGAGGAACTTGGGAGATCTCAGTGATGGGAAGTGTTTGATAAGGTATTTTAGGGATAGGGGAAGGTGTATGAATATCAGGATACAAGTTTTCCGATGATTTGACCATCCAAGAGAAATTAGCTTCAAAACCCTAGGAGAGGGAAATGAACCTTGCCTAGGCACAACTGAAACAGAACAAGGTGTGAAATGATCCAATGGAACTTGACATGATGATGAAAACCCTTTAAATGATGGTAGACTCAGCTGAATAGTGACATAGAATTTCATTTGGACAACTTTGACAAGGGTAATATCAAACCCCAGACCTAATGCCTAGTGACCAAATTTTACTTGAAGACTCACTGAAATGATAAAATTTGACCTTGACACCTTAAAATCACTTGTGTAAGAGAATGTTTGATCACTGGAAGAAGGCTGCAAAGACTGAATCTAACATCATCCATGATTGATGTTTTAAATGTTGAATCATTGGACGATGATGGAAGGTCACAAAGTAAATCCGCGAAGACGAGAGACTTTTTTGATTTGGATTTGGTGAATTTCAGATCAAACTCTTGCAAAATGGCTATCCATTTGGAATATTTTCCCCCTAGTAATTGACACCACAGAATGTCGGTCATAGGGTTGCAATCTAACACAACTGTAGTCTTGCGAAAGAGAACATAGTGTTGAGCCCTGAAATTACATCTCTCCTACACACTTTCTTAGACTTTTTCCCCTCGCTAGTACCTCATAAGCTATCAAATATCATTACATATTGATTCTAAAAGAGAATTTAAGTGGTTTTCTAACTATTTTTTTGTGTTTGCTGTTTAAATTAGATTTTTCTCATTAGCTGCGGATTGCAGCCACTTTCCGCAGCTGATTCAACTTTTCGTAGCTGTTTTTGTTGATCTCTAGGTTGCAAGTGTCATCAAGCAAAACGAGGCACGTGGGCAAGTTAGGAATGACTTGGACATGGATCAAGTCCTATTGGTTCAGTCAAATTTGCAGAGGAAGCCCTTGGTCAAACGGTGTTCAAACGAAGAGTTCTACGGCAAGCAGGACTCTGTTTTCAAACACGTGAAAGATCCGGAACCGTTCCTAGAGCCATGGGTTCATTTTGACAGCTATAGACTGCCCCCACGATGTGAATCCAACAGCCACTTTTGATAGATTGAATGATCTTGGCAACCATTATGCTAATCTTATGGATGATGTCCTTTTACATGTCCTCAGTTGAAGATGTTTCATAGGAAAATAGTTATGAAATTTTTCTTATAAATAACGTGTTTCCGAATGCATAGAACTAGTTAGTTTTTGTTGTTGTTTTGCTGTTAGTCTTTGTATTGTGTCGTGAGATGGTCCTGCTGCTGCAACGAGAGGATTCTTCCTCTGTTTTGCAATATAATCAAACTCTGTTTTATATGACTGTGTGAGCGTAATTCTAGGCTGATAGCATGTTAACCAAGGCTGTGCAGAGGGCCCCTGCTGGATGAGGGTTTCTTTCCTTATTTTTGTAAAGTTTTTATGTGTTGTCTCCTTATTTCCATTGCACATATTTCATAGTTTAGTCACCTATGTATATTTCACTAGTTATGATTAACATTTCATTCCTATACATGATATTTCAAGCATTGTAAATTGTTGCTAATGCTGATTAGTGTGTGTTTCAGGATAGAGTAGGCCCGGGCATTTTCATACAATTGTTGCAATAACTAGTGACATGAGATTAGCCTCTCTGCTGACTTTGTTTTTCTTAGTTTTTTCAATTCCAGTTATGCTTTGATTTCAGTCTTATTTACTTTCTTTGTTAGTTAGTTTAGATATCAAATTGATCACATCATTGATGTTATCTCCTAAAGCCATAGCTTAACCCTGAAAAGACTACTTGGCGAGCTATCGGCCCATGAATGATGTGATTTGATTTTAGTTTACTTTTCTGCAATTAGATATCAAACTGCTCATATCATTAACGTTATCTCCTAAAGCCATCGCTTAACCCCAAAAAGACTACTTGGAGAGCTATCAGACTATGAATGATGTGATTTGATTTTAGTTTTACTTTTCTGCAATTAGATATTAAACTGCTCATATCATTGACGTTATCTCCTAAAGCCATAGCTTAACCCCAAAAAGACTACTTGGCGAGCTATCAGACTATGAATGATGTGATTTGTTTTTAGTTTTACTTTTCTACAATTAGATATCAATTCCTCATGTTATTGACGTTATCTCCTAAAGCCATAGCTTAACCCCGAAAAGACTACTTGGTGAGCTATCAAACTATAAATGAAGTGAATTGATTTTACTTTTATTAGTTTGCAATTTTTGATTTGTTTGAGTGCAATAGCTTAAATTATTTTTATGTATTTAGATAAGCAGTAGAGTTAGTGATTTCATGATCAGTAGTTCATTATTTGTTTGATTTGAATAGCAGCACATTTCCATTCTTGTTCAAGTACTAATTTCATTACTAGTGTGTTTTAAGACCTTCTAAAGTGTTAAGTTCTGGAAATCATTATAGAGGACATAATTTCGTTAAAATCTATATCCATACTTGCCTTCTAGAGTATTCTTAGAACTCAGGGATAGGATTTCCATTCACATTAGGAGATAAACAAAGGTAAAACCCCAAAAGAAAATAAAAATTGAAAACAACAAAAAGTAAGAAAGAGGTTGTCTTGCACATATAGTGCGCCACACTTCATCATTTTATGACTCGCGGATTGATCATTACTGTAGCAATTTAGGACATACTAAATTGAATTTACATTTTGGTTATGTTTATGGGGAAGTGTAACTAGGTAGCCGATCTCTTACTTAAAAAAAAAGAAGGGAAAAATTGATAACTTCTTGAAGTATGCTCTCCTCTTGCACCTAGTGTGATCTGGAGGATCAAAAAAGAGAGTTATTAGTTCAATAGTTTCTTGATTATGCTCTCCTCTTACACCTAGTGTGATCTGGAGGATCATAAATAGAATTATTAGATCGACTTGAACGAAAAATAAAAAATAAAAAAATGACATGCATAGAGCAAGAGATTCTAGGGGAAGGTTTATAGCTAGGGCCAAGAGTTCGATTTTCACAACTTCAGCTACTTCAAGGCATAGACAAGATTCACCTCCATCTACTCCCAACCTTAGGATTCCTGGAATTCAAGGAGCAGCAGCTGAATTAGAGGATTCTCCCACACTATCTACTAAATCTGATCTAGGAGAAGAACCTTTCTTCACTTCTACAGGGGAACATATTGTAATCAAAGAAGTAGAATCACCTGAAGAAGAGGGAAAGGGAGAAACTCTCTCTCGTCCACCATTGATAGAAGAACCAGAAGACTCTGAGGAAGCTATCATGACGGAGGAAGTAGTAGATGGATTTGGAGAGTGTTATGCTTCTTAACCTGCAAAGCAATACCGAACCGAGAATATGCGAGAAAAATACCGAGAACACAGAATATGTGAAGAAAATATAGCCAGAACACAGAATAGCAATGATTTTATTACTCAGAGAGAAATGTTCACAGGCCTCTTCGAGGGGGCAACCTCCAATAGAGCAGAGCTCGATTACAAAACAAGACACGATGCTCCTCACAGGGAGTCTCTATCCCTTATATATGACTCATACATGCAATACCACGGGTCAATACCGTGGGTTTTATTAATACCATCTATCTAATACTACCGCCTATTTACCCTTTATTTAATACTACCGCCCATTTGCAACTAACTGTGGTCCCTTCATTAATTGCGGGTTAACCACTTACAAATATTAATATGGGCTTTATTGACTCTTGACTATGACGTGATCCCATGACATGAATAAGGGGGTTAGGGTGGGACCCTAACATGCCCTCCCCCTTAAGACTAGCCTTGTCCTCAAGGCTGAAGCTACGGAAACTGCTGAAGAATAGTGGCTAGTTCCCAAGTTGCATCTTCCGGAGAGGTGTCTTTCCATTTGACGAGGACCTCCTTAATCGTGCGGCCGCGCAGGTGCTTGTCTCGTGTGTCAAGAACCTATTCCGGTTCAAGCCAGATTGACCCTTCCTCGTCCAATTCAGGTAGACTGGTTTGAACTCGGAAATTGTTCCCAATCACTTTCTTGAGGCACGATACATGGAAAACTGGGTGGATTTTTTCTGTAGGTGGCAAAGCCAACTTGTAACCCACTTCTCCAATGCGCCGAAGTACTTGGTATGGTCCATAGAATTTTGGAGAGAGCTTTTGACAACCCTTGTCTTTGAGTGATGTTTGCTTATATGGTTGCAGCCTCAAAAAGACCTGATCCCCTTCTTGAAATTGGTGTTCTGAGCGATGTTGGTCAGCCTGTTGCTTCATACGGTTCTGAGCTTGATGAACATTCTCGCGCAGATGGGCGAGCATGGTTGCGCGGTGTTGTAGGAGTTGATCCACGGCTTGTACTTTGGAGCACCCCGTGAGATAAGAAGTAGGGGAAGGTGGACGTTGACCATAGACTGCTTCATAGGGAGTCAATTTGGTGGTGGCATGATAGTTGGTGTTATACCACCATTCCGCCAGAGGTAACCACTGTACCCAAAGGTGTTGCTTTTCTGAAGTGAAACACCTAAGGTAGGTTTCTAGACATTTGTTGACTGCTTCGGTTTGACCATCTGTTTGTGGATGATATGAAGTATTGAGTTTGAGTTGAGTGCCTTGTATTCTGAAGAGTTCCTGCCAAAAATTACTGGTGAAGATTGGGTCGCGGTCGGACACAATAGAAGTGGGCATGCCATGCAATTTGAAGATCTGATCCATGAAAGTTTGGGCAACCAACGTTGGTGTAAATGGTTGGGGTAGGGCGCAGAAATGAGCATACTTCGACAGTCAGTCCACAACCACCATGATGACTAACTTGTTCCCAGACTTTGGAAGACCTGTAATGAAATCCATGGAGACCTCCGTACAAATTGACGTCGGAAAGGGCAATGGTTGTAATGTGCCTGGTGTGTTGACTGTTTCCCCTTTGTGGCGTTGACAGACGTCAAATTCTGCTATGAAAGTCAGGATGTCCTGTTTCATACCGGTCCAAAATAATGATCTTTTGGTGTGCGCATACGTCTTCTGAAAGCTCGAATGTCCTGCAATGGGCGATGAGTGCAATTCTGCCAAAATGCTACTTTTGAGCGTGGATGTTGGTGATATTACGACTCTGTCCTTATAGCGAAGAATATCATTCTACCACGAGTAGCCCTTGCTGGAATTAGGATCCACCTGCAATTGAGAAATAAGTTGGGAGAGCCCTGATGTGAACCATTACCTGGAGGCTCTTCAATCAGTCTGGAATTGGAGGGAATTGCTAGGAGTGTATTTCCTCCTCAAATCTGGCGGCGACAATGCATCTGCTACCCAGTTGTCTTTCCCTTTCTTGTAAATGATCTCATAATCATATCCCAGCATTTTGGCAAGCCACTTGTTTTGTTGTGGGGAAGATAGGCGCTGCTCCAGAAAATATTTAAGACTGTGATGATCTGTGCGGATTTGGAAACGTCATCCCAACAAGTAAGGTCGCCAGGTCTCTACTGCATGTAAGATGGCCATCATTTGCTTCTCGTAGGTAGATTGGCCCAGATTCCTCCCACTTAGTTGTTGGCTGGTGAAGGCCAATGGTGGCCCTTCCTGCATTAAAACCGCTCCAATACCTGTTCCCGATGCATCACATTCAATGACAAATGATTTGGTGAAATCCGGTAGGGCTAAGATTGGAGTGGTACACATGGCGTTTTTTAGCGCGGTAAATGCCTGTTGTGCTTCCTTGGTCCAGAAGAAGGAATTTTTCTTGAGGAGTTGAGTGAGGGGCTTCGCTATGCGACCATAGTTGCGGACAAATTTACGATAATAGCCTGTGAGACCCAAAAATCCTCTCAAGCTCTTCAACGTCTTCGGTTGAGGCCATTCTTGCATTGCCTGGATCCTTTTGGGGTCCACCTTGACACCTTCACGTC
>APFE030597725.1:10131-38377 GCA_000404065.3 Pinus taeda
GACTCCTCTTGTTCAGCCACTTGAAGAAGAATATGATCAAAATTTTGCAGCAACCACACATACAACTCATCCATTCCAAAGGGTAAGTGAAGGTACGTCATTTTCTAACTTTTGACCATAGAATTCCATAAAAAAGCTAGAATGATAATTGTTGGAAAAACATTTCTCTTCCTCATTTCATAAAATTGCCAATACCATCAGTTGGGGGGGGGGATACATTCATATTAGTATCTTGTCATGTCCATATCATATTCAGGAGCCCACATACTTCCAACAGATATTAACTATTACATTTTTATTATGAGCATATAATGGCTTTTCAAAAAATGCTTAAAAAATAAATTGGATACAATCAAAATCATGGTTGTCACACAAGAACCAACCATGTTGCAATTAAAATAAAACACTTTGCAAAAATATGAAGTTATCAAATGATATCATAAAAAGTTAAGCCAAAGATAAAGGATCAAAAGAGCTAATGTAATATATATTGCATGAGGACATGCAATAACTTCAGTTGGGGGGTATGTTGAGTCTTGAAAATGTAATTCGTTTCCATTACACTTTCACTATTATGTCTATTATATCACCTCCATTTCACCTCCATTTCACTACTATGTCACCACATTCATCCCACTTTCATTATCATTGGGCCACATTTATGTTTTTCCAAACTTTAGAAATTCTTAGTTTTTTTTAGTGAATTTGTGGTTAAAAATTAGAAGATAATGTGCATATGCTTATACCTAACAAGTGGGTTGAGATTGTTGACATGTATAGGTCAAAAGGAGGCTTTTAGAAGACCTTTATGTGGCACTCTAAGGCCAAATTCGAATTTGAGGGAAAGAATGATGGGATCATGAGGATATGTGTCACATCTCCTAATTGTATTGAAACTCTAAGAAGACACGTGTCTTATCAGTTCCTATTTTGATTAGAGCTCTAGAGGTAGAGGGATAAATTCATGGACTTTCATTAATGAGATGGCTTTTCATCTTTTTGTATAAATAGGAGATCTCTCTCCTTCATTTGTTAGCTTGTTAGTTTAGAGCTTGTTAGCTTGTGAGTTTTAGCTTAACTTGGAGTTTGTGGTTCTTCCTTGATGGCTTTTGAAAGCTTTGGAGAGCTTTGTTGTACTTTGTGATTTTGAAGAATCTGAATAAAGCTTTGATGTTCTCAACATAGAAGGAAATGTGAAGTAGATGATATGGAGCACATTAGAATGTAAGGTAGAGTAGATTTTATTTTGTAATTTTTCTTTGATTTCATTATGCTATTTGATTGCTTTCAAGTTGGATACATTAGATTTTCCATTCATGCAATTTTAATTCATGTAAATGTGTTCAACCAATTGATTCTAGATTAGTTTTTCTTTACACGGTTTTGCATTAAATAGTGACATGAGATTTGTCTCTCTGCTGAATTTGTTTTTTTTAGCTTTTCAATTTCATTTATGCTTTGATTTCAGTTCTATTCATTTGATTTGTCAGTTAGTTTAGATATCAAATTCCTCATATCATTGACGTTATCTCCTAAAGCCATAGCTTAGACTACCTTCCGAACTATCGAACTATGAATGATGTGATTTGATTTTAGCTTTATTTTTCTATAATTAGACATCAAACTACTCATATCATTAACGTTATCTCATGAATCCATAGCTTAGACTACCTTGCGAGCTATCGGACTATGAATGATGTGATTTGATTTTAGCTTTATTTTTCTGCAATTAGGCATCAAACTACTCATATCATTGACGTTCTCTTCTAAAGCCATAGCTTAGACTACCTGGCGAGCTATCGGACTATGAATGATGTGATTTTATTTTAGTTTTACTTTTCTGCAATTAGATATCAAACTGCTCATATCATTGATGTTATCTCCTAAAGCCATAGCTTAGACTACCTGACGAGCTATCGGACTATGAATGATGTGATTTGATTTTACTTTTATTAGTTTGCAGTTTTTGATTTGTTTGAGTGCAATAAATTAACCGTTATTTCTGTATTTAGATAAGAAGCAGAGACAATGATTTCATGATCAGTATTTCATCTTTTGTTTGATTTAAGTAGCTGCATATTTACACTTTTGTTCAAGTACTGATTTGATCAATAGCATGTTTTGAGATTTTTTTTGAAGTGCTAAGTTTTGGAAGTTACCATTAGGGACATAAACCTTGTCTTGAAATCTCTATCCATACTTGACCTTTAAAAGTATTCTTAAGATCTTAGAATAATATTTCCATTTGCATTAAACACTTTAGAAACCAACAAGAACAAAACCCAAAAAACAACATAAACTATAAAACAACGAAGTAAGAAAAAGGTTAACTAAGCACATATGGTGCACCACACTTCATCAGTTTACAATACCTAGATTGATAATTTATGTAGAGCAATTTAAGACGTTAAATTGACTAGACAGATACTGTCTAATTTTATCCTTTATTTAGATAGTTTCCACTAGAAGAAGGGAAGTATCATTTCTGGTTGTGCACTAAATAGTCCGAAGTTAAACTATATTGTGTTTTCAAACCTTTTTAAATCTACTTTTTTTTTTCTCTAACTGAGTTGGACAAACAAAGCATCCATCCAGCAGACATTCACACAATATGTTTTCCTTAAAATATCATAGGAAATATGGAATTTTAAGTATCAATATAACTTTGAATGAGTAGTGATGTTAGAAGCTTTCCATGTACTGGTATCCACTCCTCATAGCTTAATAAATTGTGAAACAAAAGGGTAAAATGTGTAATGAAAAATTTCAATGTGCATCTGAAGTAAAAAAATAAGAAAAGGAATTGCTCAAAGTGAACAATGATTTCTTCAGCACTTATAGGTGGTTAATATTAAATAGTAAATACATGTCTCTTCCTTATATCCTCCTCCAAAATTGCATGTTTGGAATATTCAAAATCGCATTCCTTTCTGTGTGATCATGGAAAAATACAACTAGGATTAGAACAAAAACTCCAGAAGAAAAACCACCTAAGGACATACTAAACATGTGGGAAGGATCCTTATAGTGCTTCACATATCTTTCCAAATAAACATAAGCCTGCAATGAAAATGAGTTTACAACAATGCCACTAACCTTTGTAACTACTTCTAGAGCACCTAATGAACACCAGCACGAGTATTATCTGAATGACTATAAAATATTTTATGGGAGCAATAAAAAAGGGTTTTAATGTATAACTTTGAACCAAGTTTGTAACAGTAAAGGAGGGGATATAATAACAGTCATCATTATTATGTTAAAAATCAATTTCCTTTAGTTTGAGTGCCATTGGTTCCATATTTCAATTCTAAGCATTTTTCCCTTGTATGGGACGAGTCTCTTCCAGAGGAAAGAGAAGTTACAATGGATGTAACAGAATATTGAGGGTAGAGTTTAATTGTGCATGTTTGTGGAGTGGCTGAGCGAAGAATCTCTGCTATCTTAATATATGGCGTGAAGCAAAACTGAAATCCTAGATAATTTTTGGGCATCTATTAATACATATATAATCAGATCAGGGAGTAGGTTCGATGAATGAACCTGCCTATTTGTAGCCTGCGTGGTGAGCTGTAGAGCTCAGAAGTGAGTTTTCCCCTTGTTCTAGTGAGCTACAGGCGTCGAGTCGAGCCCGGCAGTCCAGTTTACGCTTGTTCTGGTGACCTGGTGAGCTGTAGGGGAGTGAAGGTCGAATGCAGCCTACGGTTAATTCCCAAATTCGAATTGAGGTGTGAATGGCAACAAGATGGCAATGGAACTCCTGTCAGACATCGTCATTAAATGCAGAGGGTGGCAAAGATGGGCGGAGCTCACGGAGGGTGGCGAAGTTGGGCGGATCTCATGGAGGGTGGCGGAGCTTGGCGGATTTCACAAAGGGTGGCACAGTAGGGCAAAGGAATTGCCGACGGCCAGAGCTAGATGTTTTTCCAAACGACCATGGAAATCGGGCAATTCCTTCGCCTGGGTAGACTACTCCATTAATATTTGTTTTTAATAAATTAATAAACTAATATCACAGTTTAAATATTGTTTTTCAAAAACTAGTAATATTTGGTTTTTAAATTAATTTAAATATTATTTTTAAAAACTAGTCGTTAATATAGTTGTTACATATTAATATTTTAATAAACTAATGAACTAATATCATTATTTAAATATTAGTTTTCAAGAACTAGCAATATTTGGTTTTAATAAATTAATTTAAATATTATTTTTCAAAGACTCACCATTTATTATAGATGTTACCTATTAATTATTTATTTAATAAATTAATGAAATAATATCTTATTTATTTTTTCAAAACTAGCTGTTACTTATTAACTATTTTATATATTAATAACTAATATCATTATTTAAATATTATTTTCAGAACGGTTGTTTTATTATATAAGCCGTTTACATATTAATATATTTTAATAAATTAATGAAATAATATAATTATTTAAATATTTTTTTCAAAAGCTAGCCGTTTAATATAGTCGTTACTTAGTCACATCTATTTCAATATATTAGTAAATTAATACTATAATTTAAACATTATTGTTCAAATATAGCCATTACTTGAAATTATGTCTCTACATTGCTCTCTATTTAAGCCTTTGACATGGTTTGCATCTTCATCTGGTCATGATGATGAACCACACTTGTTGGTTTGAAACCCGTCGGCCAAAAAATTCTCTCATGTGATTTCTACCGAAAGACTTTGTTTAAATCATTTTTTTGATTAAAAATTGTAAAGAATCTCAACTGATAATAATAACAATTGAAAAGAAATATTGATTCACTGCCCCCCTCCTAGTATTTCCAGCAATACCTTGGTCTTTTCATGTCCCCAATGCGATCAAGGTATAAGGCATTAGGGCTTGATCCGGTTAAACCATTACAAGATCATAAAAACACTTCATTTCATTAATAGAAAATATTGAACTATGCTTACAAACATAAAGGAAATATGATGGCTCAGGCAATGGTAGCTTATCTCTGAGAAGACGTGGCAGATACATGCCTCTAAATTATGTTACAATGAAGCTGAAGGATCTATTTAGTATTGGAAAATAGGAGAAAACCATTAACAACCAAAACCCTAACCCCAGGAGATGTAACACCAAGAGCTTGTGGGCCCCATTGGGGTTAGTTGGGTAGCCAACTTCCTGGGGTTGTAACTTGGTCATATTATCTCCATTTGGCACATACGATACCTTGTTGAAAAGGTCTCTTTGAGTATTATAGGTTTCGCTGCAAGACTCTACATATGAGCATGAGCTTGCCACGGACCCAAAAAAACGACATTTAGGGGGTCAAAACTGCTCTGGAACTTCAGGACCCGAAAAACTACTAAAAATAGTAAATGCTAAAATGAACAAGGAAATAGATGAAATTGACTAGGGGGTCTAGGTGGAATAGGCGGGTGGCCACCAATATCCACTTGGATCATTCCTCCCCCCTTAGGAAGCAGTGATCCCTATTGCGTGTAGAGCCTCCATGGGATGAGGAAATTTCTGTTGGACCTGGTCCTTGGTGAACCACTTCCCCTGGTGAAGGAGTTGGCCTGCTTTGCCAACTTGATATAGTTGTATCCTCTATTGGCGAGTTTTCTTGATATGTGTGTCCATGATCTGATTAGTTGTGGCCTATTCCATACAATCTTAAGACTAAGGAATGGTGGGATGATGAGCTCAAAGGCATTCTCATTGATGGCCTTGGTGATGGTGTATGGCCCATATCAAAGTAGGAAAAGCTTGCGGTGGGGTATAGAAAGGCACTTCTTCTATAAATGTAGCCAAACTTTTTCACCCACTTGGAACTTGTGTAACACTCGATGTTGATCATGGCACTGCTTGTACTTAGCATTGGCTCTATCCAATATATCATGGACCTTTTGGGGGATGATTTGAATGCGATAAATGAAGTTGTTAGCCCTTTCAACTTCAGATTGAATGTGAGTCAAATCTACCTGAGTGGCTGCAAATGTTGTGGTCACATCAATGGGGCATAGTGGCTGAAAGACAAACCCTACCTGAAAGGGGTTGTGGCTAGTTGAGATGTGGGGAGCTTTGTTTTAGTTGTGTTGGACATAGGGGATACTTTCATCCCACATGCATGGATGCTTCAAGTTGTACATGCACAGAATGTCTACAATCATCCTTTTGACAACCTTAGTTTGGCCATTATTTTGCGAATGGAAATTCATAGACTTAGTAAGTGTTGTATCCAACATACCCCAGAGACTTCACCAAAATGCACATAGGAATCTGGTGTCCTAATCTAAGACAATGGATTGTGAGATCCAAAAGTGTACCCATACTGTCTTAAAGAATATATTAGCATTGGCCTCTTCTGTGATACTCTTCTTGTGCGTCGCCATGACATTCATCTTAAAGAATCTGTCGACGACCACAAAAATGAAATCTTTGTTGTGGTTAGTAGAAGGAAGGCCCAACATGTAATCCATGGAAGTAGATTCCCAAGGCTGGCTAGTAGTGGGTAGAGGAGTATACAGGCCTTACTTCTTGATTGTTGGTTTGGAAATGGCTCAAGCGGTGCGGGATATAATATACTTCCCAACATCTTGACGATGTTTCGGCCAATAAAAATACATCTGGAATACCACCACTATTTTCTTTACTCTGAAATGTCCAGCAACCTGACTATAGTGAACCTCCCAATAACAAAACCAAAAAGAAACTTTTTCATTAAAACAGATAATAACTGTAAATGCTACATTGTGGTGGATAATATGTCCTTTTACAAAATGCGACTTGTTACTTATAGCCTTTTTTTGTCACAATACCACAGGTAAATTCCATGGATGGGTAAATACCATGGTTGGATGACACTCACAATACCATAGGTAAATTCCATGACTAGATACATATCATTAGAGGATGAATACCAAGTTTCGATGCCACTTACAATACCATGGGAAAATACCATGGATGAATGAATACCATGGGTGGATGCCATTTACAATATCATGGGTGAATTCCATTGGTGGATAAATACCATGGGTGGATGCCACTTACAATACCATGGGTAAATTCCATGGGTGAATGAATACTATGGGTGGATGAATACCATGGGTGGATGTCATTTTCCATTCGGATCACTCCCCTAATCAAGGTCTATAAAATATTATAAATATAATTATTCATTTTTATTTTTATTCTAACATAAAACATATTCCTTGGTCTCCTTTAAATACTAAAAATGATTTTCACAGTGACCCAACACTCTTTCCTTGGATTAGACATAAATAGTCTAATAACTCCCATTAAATGTGTAATTTTAGCCCTACATAAGAAACCCTACAACTTCAACATATGGCATATTATCCATCTATTCCATTTCTATTCAAGCCTTAAAACATATCTCTAAGGATACAAGGAAAAGAACTTGATCACTCACTTGTCAAGTCCTCCAAAATGGATGACAAGGAAACTTGAAAGTGTTTGTTCTAATGAGGATCGAAATACAAGAGCAAGAAGCTCAAGCAGACATAATGGAGGTGATGCAGACGATATTGATTGACCTATTGATATGGATTTTTCTTGTGATTGGGAACTAAATTTGTCAACAAATTTTGAACCAACTTCCTTCAAGGAAGTTGCTTCTCAAGATGAATGGAAAGAAGTGATGCAGAAATTATATGATGCTTTGATAAATAATTGCACCTAGAAGCTGGTTAACTAACACATTCACATAGCAGAAATGGTGTTACAACAAGCACAGTTTCATTAGATAAAGAGTGTTGTTGGGAATCCATTATAAGTGAAAATAATGTTAAATTTGGGTGGAAATTCTATTCTTACAAGAAAATGTTATTCTTCTCTTAATTTCAAAGTTGAGGCTGAAGTTATTCACTTGTGGCTTAGAAATTATGTAGTAAAGCCAAATATTTAGCTTTCAAGCTTCAATCCATTATGGTTTAAGTAGGCACTTTCTTGAGTTTGATATAATAGAAATATAATGTTTAGATATGATAGTATATTCCAAATTCAATCGTTAGGAGACCATAGTTGAAGGTATTATTATTGGTCACAATGACCCAGAATTATGCCAACCTTTCTTCATGTACGACCATTTTTCTCAAAAGTTGTTGTAGGAAAATTGATTGACATCAACTCAAAGGAAAAGTGATCAGGTGATCAAAATTAGGCTCAAAAATCAAAGTGTCAAAATATTGATAAACTTAGCTTCAAATCAAAGATATCATCATTCTTATTCCATTGGTGTAAATGACACTCAAATCTGAGCTTGTATGCAGAAGTTAGAGAAAGTCAAAGTTCAGGTTTGACTTGGACATATGGCAGGAATGGATGATGCGGCAAGGCCCTTTAGCAAATGAGGAGGCACCAAGTGGTAGGATGCCATTGGCCCCCGTATTTCGCAAATCGCAATCGCAGGAGGGTCAGTGTTAAAAATCGGCCCCAAAATAGCGAGGGTGCAATGCGATGGATCGCAATGGCAGGATGAAGGGGAGGTGTTACAGAATCTACCCAGGAAAGGTTCGAGCTGCAATGCGATATTGCAATAGGACAGAAGTATCATATGTATGTACCATTGATACTCTACCGAATTGCGATTGTGATATGTCAGATGTGATAAGTAATGAATTCCAGTTTAATGTCCCATTGTGTCTGCCACATCGCAATCATACATTTCCACCTTGTTCACAGACTATAAATCCCATTGGTTTTCTCGTCGATTCCAATTTGTGATGGAGTTGTTGAAACTGTCGCCTTAACCACCAAACCTAGCCACCTTCTTACCACTCAGCCTTAGCCATGAGATATACGAGGAAGCTGGTGACGCTGCCAATTTCGGCGGAATTGCCAGAATTAGCTCCAAATAATGAATTTAACTTCCAGTTAGCCAAATTCGAAGGAAAAATTTGTGGAAAGACTGACAAAAGTCATAACGTTTTTAGTTTTCCACCCACTTGGATGAAAAAAGAGGCTAGATAGAAATTTTTTAGTATTATGGATTGACTGGAGCAGGATTCAGAAGCATTTGAGCATTGCAAACACATATTTTTACATTTTTTATCATAATAGAAAGGCCCAAGCCACTGGAAGTTGGACCAAGAAGACGTATCCCAAGAGAGGTGAATTCCTTTATCACGTGATTGTTATAATGTATTTTTGATGATGTTATGTACATGTTTATATTGTTTTTCGTATTATAATTTATGTTAAATTGCTCATACAATGAACATAAAAACTCTTCATTTCACTTGCAAAAATTGATGAATCCTTAAGAAAAATGAAATAATTTTGTTTATAATCTGAGGAAGGTCTTAGAAATGCAAAGTAATATTCTAAACTAGATAAATTTGGTATCAAAGCAAAAGGTTTTTCTTTGTGAAAGAAGGATTTAATTGTTTGCAAGCTTATGTCATGCTTACAAGGTTAAAACTCAAAAGAGGTGAAGGAAAGTTGGTTGGAAGCCTTGAAGTTGGGTCTAGGGGAAGAAGAGCAAGGTTGCCACAATATCCAAAACTATTTCAGCCTCAAGTTGCAATTGAGACTCTAGAGATCATGTCTTAGGAAGGAGAACCTACAAACATGACAGAAGATGAGAAGACCTTAAGAAAGGCTTTCTTTGATATGACAGAGATGGTGAAGGTCCTCCATGGAGAGAGGAATAGCAGGTTGCAAGTAGAAAGTTCCAAACCTCCCAAAGGAGAAGGCTCTTCAGAAGGAGGTAATGGAAAAGGAGGTAATGGGAATGGAGACAAACCTCCACCCTCTCCACCATCTTCTTCATCTTCTTCTTCACAAGCATCTTCACACTCTTCCACTAATACAACACTTACTCATTCTGATCATCATTCTTCAAAAGGAACTGGTAAATCACCTTTTATAAAACTTGATGTTAAATTCGAGTTGCCCATGTATAATGGGGAAGTGAATGGAGAGAAGCTTGATAATTGGATTCATCAGTTGGAGGTCTATTGCAGAATTCAAAACCTTCAAGAGGATGACATAAATATTTAGTTAGATTCCTTGAGAATGGAAGGTGCAACACTAGTATGGTTGGAATAAAAGACCCAAGAGGAGATCAAAAAACACGATAATATCTATATTTCTTGGAATGACTTCATTGTTGCAATCCAAATACAATTCTACCCTCTAGATTATATGCAGAAAGCCATCATGAATTGGCAGAACTTTAGATAGCTTAAAGGTCAAAATGTCCAATATTACACCTAAGAATTCAGAAAAGGTGTTTGATGTTAGGTGTATATTTTCAATCACAGGACACTTTATTGAAGTACATAGGGGCTTTACATAGTTACCTTAGGCATACTATCTTAATTTTTAATCACAATAATCTAGATGATGTGTGTGTGCTAGCCACTCATCTTCATGCAAGAGGGAAAAACACCCCAGAATAAGGTGATAAAAATCCATTTAAGGGTAAAGAGAAAGAAAATGATTTCAAGGGAAAGAAAAACGCATCCATTAAAATGGAAGGAGAGAAGACAATTTGTAAACATTGCTCGAGAGAAGGTCAAGATGAAGCTCATTGTTGGAAGCTTCATCCTGAAATGAAACCAAAGAAATTCAACAACAAAGGAAAAGAAAAGACAATTACAATCACTCAAGAAGAGGATTTGGGATCTGAATCAGGTGATGAAACAAAAATCACAGCCATGGGATTTCAAGGAAAGGAATCCATTGCCAAAACTATTTCTTCAAACTCACATAATGAAACTCCAAATTAAAAGAGAATCTAACTATTTCACATAAGTGTGATATAGAAACATAACAAGATTGATACGATGTTTGATATCGGATCTCAAGCCAATCTTATCTCAGAAAACATTGTTAAGAGTTTAAATCTAGAAACTTTTCCACATCATAAACCATATCCACTTGGATGGGTATGTGACAATGCGTAATTGTAGGTTACAAGAAAGTACAAACTCAAATCTGCAATCACTGTAAAATTAATAGATTAAGTGGAGCTTGATTATGCCATTAGATATATGTGGCATCGTTTTTGGCAACCCATACCTTTATGATAGAAAAGATATTTTCCATTGACATGAAAACAAATATCACATATTCAAAAATGGAGTAGAATATATTGTGAGAGCTCACATCAAGCTAACAAATCTTTCGCTTGTTAATGCAGGGCATATGAAAAGACTAGTGAATTCGAGCAAGAATTTTATGCTTCTCATGATCAAACCCATGAATGATATTGATTATGAAGTGTTTGATGGTTGTAATTCGAATTTGAAAACTGATTTGGCTGGCCCTATTAGCCAATCTGACGAAATGTTTCAGGAATCAAAGTGATTATTTCCCAAGAGGGGAATCCAACCTGAGTTACAGTTGCAATGAAAGTGTATTCTTCCTAACATTGGCATGTATAGGATGTCGGTGATGGAAAGAACATAAATTAAGATGCAAATCTAGGGATTGTTGAATAAAAGGATCATTTGGCCTACTCCTTTACTGTGTGGTGCACCTCTTGTTTGGTGCCCAAGAAGAATGCTAAGAATTTCCTTGAAAGGGATTCAAGAAGTGGTTTTCATTAAAGTAGGGTTATTGAAGGAGATATAGGGAAGAAAACATTCAAAATTAGGAAAGGTTTGTTTGAATGTCTTGTTATCCTTTTCACTCTTTGTCGTACTCCTACTACTTTTACGCATATGAAGAAATATGTGTTGAATCCATTTCTAGACATGATAATATACTCGAATGACATTTTCATTTTCAAAACATTTCATTACGAACATGTCATGTATGAGAAAAAAATAATTGATGTTATATTTCAAGGGCATTTGTTTTTAAAGATGTCAAAGTATATGTTAGATGAAACTTCTTGATATAGTTGAGCCTTGAAATTGGTTCTTCCAAGCATGTTCAGTTTCCCAAGGACTTTTGGCAGTCTGCATGGGATGTGGAGAAGGTGAGTTGAAGCTAGACCTCTCCAAGATTGAAGTTGTAATAGTCTATGGTGGTATTGAATACATTCCTATAGACACATGTGAAAGAATCATATATCCCCGTGAAGACACATATGCCTTTGTTCTACTCACAATTTACACAGGTAGGCTCAACATAATCATTTGGATAATAGGTTTTTTGGGAGAAGCCCAATGTTGCAAGAGAAATTTTGTTATTTTTTCTTCTATTGTAGTTCATTTGCATTCGTTTGCAATTGAGGAAAAGGTCTTCCAGTGGGGAGGCAAACAACAAGAGGCATTTGATGCTTTAATCGGCCCCTGGCAAGGTTCGGGTTATGATGTAATATCACAATTGCATATCGCAACAAGACATAAGTCCTGTATATATGGATCATAAATACTCTATCGAATTGCAATTGCAATATACCAGATGCAATAAGTTATGAATTCTAGTTTAATGCCCCGTCAGGTTCACCACATCGCAATGACACATTTTTACCTTGCTCACAAACTATAAAGCCCACTGGTTTTCTCGCTGAGTGCGATTTGTGATGGAGCTACTGGAACAGTTGCCTTAACCTCCACACCTATCCACCATGTGAACACTTGGCCTTAACCGCCAAACCTAACCACCGTGTGAACACTTGGACTTAACCGCGAGATAAGTGTGGAAGTTAGTGGGACTGCCAATTTTGGTGGAACTTCCAGAATTAGCTCCAAATAATGAATTGAATTGGAAGTTACGCAAATTTGGAGGAAATATTTGTGGAAAGACTAACATGATTCGTAAATTCTTCATTTTTCCACCAAATTGGTTGCAAAAAGAGGCTATATAGCCATTTTTTAGTATTATGGACTGATTGGAGTAGATTTCAGAAGCATTTGAGCATTGGAAACACAATTTTTTACATTTTTGAGCACAATAAAGAGGCCCAAGCCATTGGAAGCTAGACCAAGGAGACGTAGCCCAGGAGGGGTGAACTCCTTTATCATGTTCTTGTTCTAATGTGTTTTTGATGATGTCCTATACATGTTTATGATGTTGTTCATATTCTGATCTATGTTAAATTTCTCATAAAATTAACATGAAAACTCTTCATTTCACTTGCAAAAATTGATGAATCCTTAATCACAATGAAATCATTTTGTTTATAATCTGAGGAATATCTTATCACTGCAAACTAATATTCTAAATCAGATCAAAAATTCTCTAGAAGAAAATTCTTTATTGTAGATTTCTCCCAAGTTGTTGTAGCAAAAGTCATTGACATCAACTCATAGGAAAAGTTTCATCTGGATATTGTCAGTATGACCTAAGAAACCCAAGAATTTCAATAAGTATAATGTGTTAGTGAAAATTTTACCATTACCAAGCATTTCCAACACAAAATATTGAAGACCATTACATCATCATAAAAATTAAAATCCACAAGCAATAAATTCGTAATATTTAGTAACGAGACACGTAAAAGACCTTGCATTTTGTATATTCAAAGAGTTCTAGATACAATAGAGGAAAAAAGTGGATACAACTACTTAAGTCTCCAACATATTTTAGTAGAAAGAAAGAAACATTCATCAACCACTAAATTAATCACTAAACACCAAGACTCATTCACAATGTATCATAACCAGTTGAACTATCCTTGCTAAAATCCAACTAGGTGGTGAATCTTAACACCATCTTACAGAAAAGAAGGTCATCGATTCATACTTCTCTTCAAAGGGTCAAACCTTTTCAAACCTAGTAAAAGTGCTTAAGGTCTTAGTTTTCATCAATCATATATTCAAATTGTAGATTAGCAAAGAAAGACCTTAAAGTCCACCAAACCACCCAGTTGCAATAACTTCTAAACATGTTTGACATTCCAAATGCCATTCGTTATTTTTAAATAAAAAATAAATAAAATTATTTTCTCATATTGGTATATGGAAAATGCATTAAACATCCTTTCATTTTTTATCTACTTTCCTATCATAAATGAAGGGAATTGTAACAATATTATGACCAATTCATCTACAAGAAAATATCAAGCCTACAATTCATTTTTAGAAAGTAATTTTTCAGAATAGGAGAAAGCCCCACAAGTCTTAGTCTATGTTATTACTGATCAGAGGGCCCATATTTAAGATGAAGGGACAAACAAGAATTAGAGATAATTTCAGGGTGTGAATTAGGGTTTCATAGGTCAACTATTAAGCTTGTTGGTATAACTCTCTAAACTATTACACAAATTGATTTAATAAAAATGAATTTGAAAACATAACACAAAATAGTGCAAGTAAGCATAAGAACTAGAGAAATGGCAATAAATCTTAGGTTATATTACAGTTTCCCCCAATTGTTTTCCCTAATATTAAGTTGTCAAATACATACATAAATTGCCAGTTGAAAGTGTCCTTAAAAAGTAGAAATTAAAAAACAATCTACAACAACCAATCTAACATGTTATAAAGGAAAAATAATAAGATGCTTTACAAGAAGTAGTTGCCAAAGAAGATGTAATACATAAAATTTCCATGAGTTTGTAACATCCACTTGATTATCAACTTATCATGGGAATATAACCAATTCACAGATTACATGGATATTAAATGCTTCAAGAAACCTAAGTTTTAACATATTTTTCATACAATGAAAATATGTCCTTTTTGGTAGGAGTTCTTTGCTATAAAAGTTCTGCAACATAGCTAGGCTTTGTAAGCTCTTGTTGAAGTTGTGAACTTAGGCCATATTTGAGCACAAAGGAAACAAAGCAAAGAACAAATGATTTCTATGACTTTTATTCAACCTGTAATATGAGGAAGAGATAAGGCACTTAATGGAAACAGATTGTTGTTGACCTTCATTTTGTATAAATCATTTACATCGGCCTCTTTGGATGATGCTAAGATAAAAAAAATGCACAGAAAATTAATATTCTTGTTATCTTTCTTGCAAACAACCTGCCTTGCTTGTATTGAATATAAATGACACTATATATTTCCTATCAATACAAAGTCATTGTAGCATCAATCAAATCTCACACTTGTAAGGATGGCCATATGCCCCAAGCTAACAATTTACTACTTTTCAAAAAAGAAAATAACAAGTTTGAGTGCTTTGTACCAACTGCTTCCCACTTAGCTCAGAAGGCTATCAGGAGGAAATTTTTACTGTTAAACTAAATAAATTCTCTAGATTTGAGTCTTATTAAACGATGAATTGATGGCTCCTTAATGCATGTTGTCAATGACTCTAGTAGGTAGTGTTTTTCACATTTGGTGTTTGTAGTATACCTCATCAACCAAGTGATGAGCCCCCCAAATGGGTAATTATATGTGCTCATTTTTCCTCTTAATTTGACTTAATCCACCATTCTCATCAGTTTATTACATTTTATTTATTATATTTATGCTAATAGAGTGAATTGGGTTAGTCATTATGCCATGAAGTCTAATGTGTGCTTTATGCAGATTTTTGGGCAATATTTGGACAAATTCAAAGGATTAATGAGCATTTGGAAGCCAATATTCGAGGGAAACAAGGGAGAGAATTTGTAGGAGGGTTATCCCTTCATTTATGAACCCTTACCTCTAATTCTCCATCATAAATGCGGAGCACAAGTAGCCACATTAATGCATCCAAGGGGCAGCCGAGCAAGTAAAGAAGGACTGTTGTTTATCTGCAGTTTTGGGAAGCTGAGCTACTTGATTTTAGGAATGTTGTTAAAGGATTCCACTTGTATAAATAGGGGAGATTAGAGCCTCAGTACGTTAGCCAGTGATTAGTAGAATTTTTGCACTTTTTTGCAGCACTTGTTCAGCTCATTTTCGAGTTTCCTTTTTGAGAACAGTTCATGTAATGTGACTATTATTTTTTATAATGAAGATGAAATATTTATTGAGCCAGTATTGATCTCTTTCAAAGGGCTGAATCTCTTGGGTTAAGGCCCAACCCAAGCTATCCAGCACCTCTTGCTTTGTACTTATATGTTTTTGCTTCAGTTCATGAGTTAATTTATGTTACATAGATTCATTTTACTTTGTTTAGATTAGGTTTCTTTTGATGGTTTGCATAGTTCTTTTTGTCCCAATTGCTCAAGCAGGATAATGCAGTGATAGGCTAAGATTCAAAAAGGCCAACAACAAGCCTTGATCTCCTTTCTCCCTTTCTGAGACTATAAGTTGAGGTGAAGGCACTACTGCTACCACCAAAAACACAATTTTTCTCTCCCATGCAATTTCTAGTGTGATGACCTGATTTGGAAAGAGTAATGTCTTGCTTCAGATTCAGTTGCCTAGACCATTTCCTATTCTTTTACAATAAATCTCTCTGCATGCTTTTATGTTCAAAGGTTACTGTTCAACATTTTCTGTTTGTAGGTCAAAAATTAGGTCAAGCTAGAGAAAGTTATCTTTTCATGATATAGTTAGCCCTTTCTTTGATCAGTTTTCATAAGTAGATTTGCAGATCTCTTGCAGGGCAACTCAGCTCACCATACATCCATAATGCAACTAGCATCATCTCACTTCTCACAGATTTCCCAAGTGATTCACAACATTTCACCAATCTGCACTAGTTTCTATATTTTTCTCCATAAGCTCTCCTTTTGCCATTTAAACAAATCCAACCATCATGTTCCCTCTTGATCTTCCATAACAAGCTCCAGACACCTCAACACCTTCATCTAGCCTTCAGTTACCCTTTTCCATCATTTTTCCACTTTTAAAACTTCCAAAAATAGCTCTCGGCCTCCTCCGATAAATCCTCCTGTAGATCCCCTACAACCTCCTATAGAATTCCCTATAAGTGGTTTTTCAAAATATGATTGCAATGGAAGTCTTCAAAAGGGTACTAGGGGCTTCTTAGGACCTCTCCACACCTTTAGCCACCTCTACAAAAACCAAGTCCATCTCACTTCATCACCAAACCTCTGCACAATCACAACCAAATAAATTACAAGCATAATATTTTCACATAAAAACACTCAAAAGCACAAAAATATGTTTTCTTATCATTTCTTTTCAGAAGTAGCTTAAATAAATGTAATTTACCTTTTTTAGTAGTCAATGGCACTCATCGCATCACTTTCTATCTCTTTTCTGCAAAAGTAGGGTTACTTGGATA
The DNA here is from genome assembly GCA_000404065.3 of Pinus taeda. Lineage (NCBI taxonomy): Eukaryota > Viridiplantae > Streptophyta > Pinopsida > Pinales > Pinaceae > Pinus > Pinus taeda. The sequence continues at coordinate 27,162 of APFE030597725.1, forward strand.
AATTAGGGTTTGCTATGTTTTGCGTTACATTCCAGTCTTCTTTATCTTTATGCAAGTAGAATATTCCTCGTAGAGTTATATTTCTTTCATCACAGTTAAAAGCTTCTTTTGAGAATTCATAGAAGTTGGCTTAAGCTCCTAGTGATCTTGCGCCAGTTGACCAAGTGACAACTTGCAGTAAGAGCTAGTACTTGTACATACAACACTGTCACTTCCAAGTTTGTTACAAACTACCGAGTTGATAAAAGTAAAGTAGGAAGCCCTAAGAGTTCCAACGTTATTGCTGCAATACTGGTGCTCACCATTTTTTGGCACCGTTGCCGGGGAAGCGTTAGAGTATTTTGTGATTACTGCTTTTCTTCTATTTTCTACTGCAACATTCTGCTAAGCAGTTTATTTCAGTAAAAGTAGAGTAGTTGTTCTTTCGATTTCTGCATTTCCTTGCTTTCATTTCAATTCTGCAATTTCCATTTTAGCAAAAGTAGATTAGTTCTTTCAATTCTGCAATTTCCACTTTAGAAAAAGTAGATTAGCCCTTTCAATTCTACAATTTCCATTTTAGCAAAAGTAGATTAGTTATTTCCTTGATTTCATTTCAATTCTGCAATTTCTATTTCAACAAAGTAGATTAGTCATTTCCTCACTTTCATTTCAATTCTGTAATTTCCATTCCAGCACAAGTAGATTAGTCATTTCCTTGCTTTCATTTCAATTATGTCATTTCATTTCAGCAAGTTCGTTTCAATAGTTGCAGTTTGTTTGTTCAATCAATTTCAGTTTTGCAGGTACCCCAAAAAAAAAAAAAAAAAACAACAACAACAACAACAAAAACAAAACAAAACAAAAAACAACCAAAAATATTTCCTTTCATGCCTTGTAGGAGTAGAGATAATCCAGAAAAATGTTTGCCCAACACCCCCACTACTTCACATAGCCAACCTTCTCTCTTCTTCGGTGGCTGTAATCAAGAAACACCCTTAGGTAACAACCACACATATTTGAAGAACCTATAGGGGAAGAAGAAGAATAAAACATTCCTCTGGAGCTAATGGCTGAAAACAGAAATGTTGGGAGCAGTACCTTTTCTTCCAATTCATCCATTAAAGGTGAAATTGGAAGCATGTTGGAAGACCTCAAGAGTGAGATGCTACAGATTCTTGCCATGCATATCAAAAGAAGACAAGAGGAAGCAGAGAGGGATTTGGCCATTTTTTCCCTGAATGCACTAGGAGGCATCCTGGGAATGAATGCCCATTGAACTCTATAAAGGTTTGTTCAATTTACGAAGAAAATCATTCTACAGACAAGCGCATGTCCTTGCCCGGACTTAAAGTTGTATACCAAGGGGTTGAAGGAGCCACTGAACAGATCTATTACATAGACCAAAGGAGGTTGGATGGACCTAGACCATGTCAGCAGGGGACGCAAGGGACATCTCAGGCATTCTACAACTCCAACCAAGTCACATCCATACCTTGTTGGGCCCCCCCTGCTCATCCTTCCTTGTCCACACCTCCTCCTTGGTCATTCACATCTCCATATCATGCCCAACTAACCACCCATTCATTTCAACCCTATTCTTAGGCGCAACCTCAGTGGAATGCATCTCATCAGGGGTGGAGGCCCCAGTACAACTCTCCTTTCCCTCTTTTGACTCCCCCACCTATTCAACCACAACCATTGCCTCCCGCTCCACCAAGGCAACCCCAAATGCCTGCCCAGCCAAACTCAAACCTGAACAAAAAACAGGCCCAACAAGTATATAGTGGGGAACCACCATTTCCAAACCTGCACATTAGAGTAGCTCAACCCAACTACAATGCTAAGGTACAACACTTCCAAACAACTCCTCTTGAGTTCAATGATATTCACCATAGCTCAGGAAGAGTATTGCAAAAAAGAGATTATATTGATATCATTGAAGGACCACATCTAGCAGAAGAAGATGCAAAAGAGAAGGTCAAAGAACCATTGGCTACACTTGATGAAGAGAGGACATCAAAATCAGAGATCAAGAGAGCTCCCTCATGGTTACCATCAAATCATCCATGTATTCAAGAGAAAAATTACCAAAAAGAGGAAGATGTGAAGGTCATGGTAGAAGGTGACATGAAGAATGATCCAGATCAGAAAAAGGACCAAGGACATCACAACTATATTCAAATATGGTTCCAAATAGTCATTAAGTTGCAACAATACTCTCTTCCTCAACTATGCTTGATCCATTCAAAGTCAAATCATTTGGTCTTTGAAATCTGGATACCTGTCAAAGCATGCATTTCAAGCATCCACATCATTTTGTCCATCATCTAGATCTACACATGGCTCCATTGGAAGTATTCTTATACTTGAAAATGATTTTGTTTTTCAAGTAGAGTAGGGTAGATAAAAAAAAGAAAAAGAAAAAATGAAAAATAAGAGAAAAAATAAAAATCTGAGATGAAAACCTCCTCGGAGGCACCTCAGATTGACTCATTGATTAAAAACCTCCATGAGGCAATCAATGGATTGGAAATAAGAGAAAAGAAAAAGAGAATAAGGTCCCTAGGTGAAAACCTCCCTTGGAGGCACCCAAGGTAGGCAATTAGGGTGAAAACCTCCTTGAGGCGCCCTAGTTGTTTCCAAAAAAAAAAAAGAGAGAAAAATAAAAAGAAAAATGAATTTCCAGTCGTATTGCAGGTCTGCAAGAGAACTTCAAGAAGTAGCAATAGGTGCCAAGAAAGCTTTGAAATCAATAACAACACATATCTTACCTTCCCTCACCCTTCTCCATCATTCTTAACATTCTTTCCACCTCACTGTGCTTCTTTCCTTGAAACTGTGTTTTCTATAGGAAACTCCTGTAGAAATTACAAAGAGCTAGAAATGGATTTTAAAAGAAATTTGGGGAACAAGAAAGCTTCATAAAGGGTTTATAAATCCTCCTACAATCTTCAAACCTCTCTTCCATCATTTCCAAGTCTACATTACAGCCCAAGCTCATTTTTTCTTACTGTCCAAAAACTGCAGAATGCTCTGATACAAAAATACATAGAGCAGAAATTTGTTTCTTTCCTAACCTGAAAATCGTGCATCCATTTAAAAAATTGTTTCATGTGGAGTTGTATAGGGATGATGGCAACATTCCCAAATAATTTCAGCCAGTTCCAGTGCACAGTTTCCAAGAAATCAACCTCCATCACCTTCAGCCATTTTTGCATTTGTTACATATCTGTGCATCCATTTAAAAACGTGTTTCTTGGAGAGATGCATATGGGTGATAGTAACATGCCCAGGAAATTTCAACCAATTCTAGTGCATGGTTTCCAAGCAATCGACCTCCATCACCTTTAGCCATTTTCACTTTTTCTCGAAATTTGTGCATCCATTGACCACAATTTTTCTATGAGAGGTGCATAATGATGATGGAAACATGCTCAGAAAATTTCAGGTCAATCCAGTCTACCGTTTGGGAGATATGGACAAAACAAGTCACTATCCCATTAAAATCTAGCATCAGCACCATGAGGGTGCAAATCTGAAGGTTGAAGTAGACTCCTGCAACTTAGATCTAGCCATAGGATACCTGCACAAGAAAATAGCCACACATCAGAAAGAAAAGAGCATGCAGCAAGGGAAATACAAGCATGGAACAGTCAAAGGAGCCATAGCTCCTCACAGCAAACGCATTCGGATCTCAAGTAAGTGGCTAAACCCATTCCTCCATTGCATCTGTATGATCTAAAAATTGCATGGAAAAATGAGATGGTTGCGACTAAACTAGATCGGTGGCCAGCTAACTGGCCACCCTCGTCCAGTTCAAACAGCGCTCAGCGGGTGCACTCAGCACGTGTGTTCAGTCAACTCGAACAAATCTCAAAACAGGTAGTGGCATAATCCAACAGGAATGATGGAAATGATTGCGACAGGAAGCATAAAATTTTCATAATGACATTGAAGTAGGGACCAACGGTCTGGATGAGGGTAACATACCCTTCCTGCCACCTCACCTCATCACCACAGAACTCTCCCGTAATCTTAAGTATGCTACAGTCGACCACCTTCACCACCTTTGTTCTCATCTGTGTTGACGTTCTCTTGACTGTAGAAACCTACCTACCACCTCCAGAGCCTTGAAACAGTTGAATTCTATCATTTTACGGACCTGCCCACTTATCGAGCTCTACAGGAGCATTATCAGATTCTACAGGAGCAGAAACAGAGTTTTACAGGAGCCTTTCTACAAGAGGGCCAGTGAACAACATTGCAGAAGAAAATCTGGTATTTTCTTCCAAATTCGGGCTAAAAAAGGTAGGCTTGGTGAAAGCCCACTTTGCATTTCCATATATACAAAGGGTGAAGTGATTTCCAGCAAGTATTGAGTTGAAAAGGAAGGATAATTGAAATCAAAATTCTACCTGTTTCTTAAAAAAAAAACACAGTCTTTTTCTCTGCTCTCTGTGCTGAAGTATCATCCCCTTCTCCAGTGTAGTATTCACATCTACGAATAGGAGTGATGCAACTATAGAGAAATTAAGCCTGTAAAAGAGGAAATTGCATTCAAAATTCGGCTTATTTCTTAAAAAAAAAAAAAAAAACACAGTTTCATCTACTCTCTATTCTAAGATATTGTCTCCTTCACCACCTTCATACTCACATATACAAAGGAGTGACGCAATTTTAGGAAGGAGAAACATGAAACCAAGGAATATAAGGCTAAAACAGAACAGAAGAAGGAACCAAGAACATAGAAGAACAAGACCACATTAGAGAAAAAGAAGAGGCCTGGGACAGAAAGGAAAAAGCCTAAGATAGTACAGGAAAAGCCTACCACAGAGAAGGCAGAAACTAAGTGGGAAGAGGAACAGACCAAAATAGGGATATAAGAAACAAATCTAGCAGAGACAGGAAAGACCATAGATGAAGAAACAGAGGGAACCCCAGGCAGAAAATGAGATATTACTATTAAGAAGATAGCAACAGGAAAGAGAAGCCCAATTAGCCTGCATGGCCAGTTGGGCTATGGAGGCACTACAGTGCAGGCAACCAACTAAATCATATGCAGTGTACCTCAAGGATCAGTGGCTCCAATTTCAGATCAAGACCCTAGCCCAGAGGGGCACAATACCTTTCCAGAATTATGGGCAGTTCATAGACTTGTGTGTACAAATTTCAGCAAAGGACAAGGCGAGGTTGGCAGAGTTTTATCTACATAACATGGTCCTTTCTGATATGAACCTATGGGACCCTAATGCAAATTTGGGTGACTTACAGTTGATGGCCATGGCATCTTGGAGGAGTCATGAGGACAAGAGAGCAGCAGAAAGCCAGAAAATGATGGCAAAAGAGCATAATGAACCTATAATGATAAGAGTAGAACCATCAGACCCTATGGCTCTCATTAGCACCCACCAACAACTTGCAGCTGATCCTCAAAGTGCCCCTAAGTACATCAATGAGCAAGCTCAGGCTATTGCACGTTTTGAAGACATGGAAAGATTGTTTGGGGAAGATTGCATCCATGACTGCATGAGGAGGTGGAACACACTACCCCACAGCCTACAGATCAGGGAGTACCACTCCCCAAATAGAATAAGAGAAGCACTAAGGAGAGTGCCCCTGTATAAGAAATCTATGCAAAGTCTAAAGGTCCATTAGATTGGTTTGAAGCTGAGTCTTCCACTGCTGCTAAGACTACTAGAAGGCACAAAGGAAAAAAAGGAAAACAATAGTGGGAAAAGTTGGATTGGAAAGCTGGATTCCATGACAGGGAAGAGGATCTCATATCTGAGCCATGGAATGTCAGGGAGGCCGTTAAGGCCATCAAGGATGATGAGATGGATTAGTTGCTCAAAGGATGAGCAACACCTTCAGTAGGGGGGTAATGATGAGCCTTAGAAATGGGTAATTGTATGGGCTCATTTTGCCTCTTAATTCAACTTAATCCACCATTCTCATCAATTTATTGCATGTTTTTTATTATAATTATGCTAATAGAGTGAATTGGGCTAGTCATTGTGCTTTATGCGGATTTTTGGGCAATTTTAGGACAAATTGAAAGGATTAATGAGCATTTGGCAGCCAATATTCGAGGGAAACAAGGGAGAGGATTTGTAGGAGGATGTCCCCTTCATTTATGAACCCTTACCTCAAATTCTCCATTAGAAACTCAAAGCACAAGTATCCACATTACTGCATCCAAGGGGTAGCCAAGCAAGTAAAGAACGGCTACTGTTTATCTACAGTTTTGGGAAGATGAGCTCCTTGATTTTAGGAGGGTTGTTAAAGGATTCCACTTGTATAAATAGGGGCTCTTAGAGCTTCAGTAGGTTAGCCACTCATTAGTATAATTTCCATACTTTTGTGCAGCACTTGTTCAGGTCATTTTCGAGTTTCTATTTTGAGAACAGTTCATGTAATGTGATTATTATTTTTGATAATGAAGATGAAATATTTCCTAAGCCAATACTGATCTCTTTCAGAGGGCTGAAGCTCTTGGGTTAGGGCCCAACCCAAGCTGCCCAGCACCTCTTGCTTTGTACTTATATGTTTTTCTTCAGTTCATGAGTTGTTTTATGTTACATAGATTCATGTTACTTTGTTTAGATTAGGTTTCTTTTGATGGTTTGCATAGCTATTTTTGTTCCAGTTGCTCAAGTAGGATAATGTAGTGATAGGTTAAGATTCAAAAAGGCTAACAGTAGGCCCTAATCTCCTTTCTCCCTTTCCGAGATTATGAGTTGAGGTCAAGGCACTACTGTTGCCACCAAAAACACAGTTTTGCTCTCCCATGCAATTTCTAGTGTGATGACTTTATTTGGAAAGAGTAATGTCTTGCTTTAGATTTAGTTGCCTAGATCATTTCCTGTTCTTTTACAATAGATCTCTCTGCTTTCTTTTCTATTCAAAGGTTACTGTTCAACATTTTCTGTTTGTAGGTCAAAAATTAGGTCAAGCTAGAAAAAGTTATGTTTTCATGGTATAGTTAGTCCTTTCTTTGAACAGTTTTCATAAGTAGATGTGCAGATCTCTTGCAGGGAACCTCAACTCACCATACATCCATAAAGCAGCTAGCATCATCTCACTTCTCATAGATTTCCAAAGTCATTCACAACATTTCACCAATCTACCCTAGTTTCTGCATTTTTCTCCATAAACTTCCCTCTTGCCATTTGAACAAATCCAACAATCATGTTCCCTCTTGATCTTCCTTGACAAGCTCCAAACACCTCAATGCCTTCATCTAGCCTTCAGTTAGCCTTTTCCATCATGTTTCCACCTTCAAAACTTCCAAACATAGCTCTCGGCCTCCTCTTGTAGATCCTCCTATAGATCCCCTGCAGCCTTTTGTAGAATTCCCTATAAGTGGTTTTTCGAAATCCGATTGCAATGGAAGTCTTTAGAAGGGTACTAGGGGCTTCTTAGGACCTCTCCACACCTTCCTCCACCTCTGTAAAAACCAAGTCCATCTTCCTTCGCCACCAAACCTCTGCACAATCACAACCAGATAAATTACAAGCATAATAATTTCACATAAAAACACTCAAAAGCACAAAAAGATGTTTTCTTCTCATTTCTTTTCAGAAGTAGCTTGAATAAATGTAATTTACCTTTTTCAATAGTCAATGGCACTCATTGCATCAATTTCTATCTCTTTTTCTGCAAAAGTAGGGTTACTTGGATATATTAGGGTTTGCTAGGGTTTGCCTTACATTCCAGTCATTTTTCTCTTTCTACAAGTAGAATAGTCCTCGTAGAGTTAGCTTTCATTCATCACAGTTAAAAGCTTCTTCTGAGAATTCATAGAAGTTGGCTTAAGCTTCTAGTGATCTTGCACCAGCTGACCAAGTGATAGCCTGCAGTAAGAGCTAGTACTTCTGCATACAACATCATCGCTTCCAAGTTTGTTACAATCTATTGGGTTGATAAAAGTAAATTAGGAAGCCCCAGGAGTTACAGCATTATTGCTACAATATTGGTGCTCACCACCAACGTATATAATGAAAAACAAATATTAATTATACATTCATCTAACATATCAAAATGCATCAGCTGACCCTTTAAGAAAATCTATGCATTAAATAAGAACTCTAAAGAAACTTACTGCACTAATTCAGATATTCAGAAAACCTTAATATATGTGTGGCACACATATACCACTAGTTGTAAGTGAAGTTGATAAAGATGTTCTTGCAAATAAATACATGACTTTATCTATGCATTTTCACATATAAATACATGTTGAGATAGTCATCGCACTATTCAATTCTTTAGTCTATTACATTAACACATAGGATTGTACTTTTTATATTTCTTGGTCTTGTACCTAATGCAAGGTTGAAGGGAGCAATTTTGGAAGGAAAAATAGTGTAGTTGGCTTTGGAGTAAATGAGTAACAGATGATGAACAACATCTAGAGCTAAATTTGGTGAGGGTGACTAGACCTACTAAATAAGATGAGATAGGATTAGTGCATGGAATCCAGCACCCCAAACACCTTCATTTCAGCATTTGCATGACCTCCACGCTATTCCAATTCGCTTGCATGAGAATAAGTTTGATATATCAATGGAGTAATCAACATGCAAGCTAGTCATGAGTCCAACAGATGCATGAAATAAGGATTGACACCTCCAATAGGGTGGGTTTAGAGATTTTCATATAGGCTATGATGCCTTACGTGAGTGGATTAGGTTTACTTTTGTTTTACAATTTTATTGCAAGAAGACAAGCTTGAAGGGTTAATAAAACTGGAGAGTTGATAAGTGTGAAAAGGGTGTTGTCTGCTCTAGTTGGATAGTTACACATCATATAACTTGTTTAACTAGAATGGAATATGCCTATATGGTATTTTGTTCCAATAAGTGATATACTCAATGGACAAGTGTTACAAGAATCAAAATATGACATTTTTCTTAGAATACTCGGTACCTCCAAATGAAATTTCTACCGATCCTTTCAGCTCCACCATTGCATGTTAATAAATGAAATTTCTACTAATCAGGTTCTGGATGTTGTTGTCCCACAAATATTTTCAATTTTATGTGAGATGCACTCATCAAATCTCAGATACAGACGTTAGGTAGCTTGGATGAGTCTTAGATACCACTAGCACTAGCACTAACCACAACTCCATTGTCAAAGATAAAATCAGTTTCCTTGGAGTTAAATTTGGGTTGTCAAGTTAAAGAATTCAGAGTTGAAGTTACGTTGTCAGGCTAAAGTTGAGGAGAGTTTGTGCACCTTGCTAAGAAGTTTGGGTAGCCGCAATTAAAAATAAAGATAGCTACTAATTTTTCTCAGGAGAAGTATAAGAATACTAACAAGTGTCTCATTCCTTATACACCATACCAACATGCGCATAGCCATCTGGCCCTCTTTAGTGTTTCCATGCTTATGGTTAGTGTTTCCATGGTTATAGGTAGCATTTAATGTTTATAAACAAATGCTAGCATTAGTTTCAAATCTTAGAAATACGAATCAAATAAATGCATGAAAAAAAGATATTGTATGAATACTATCAATGATATGATTTGTTTGCCTTGGAAAGAGGCCAAATAAAACCATTAATTATCTTATTGCTCATCAAAGTTAAACTGATAAACTGATAAGTTGAGAACAATAGTCATTTTATGAACAGGGTAAAGTTCATAAAAAATTTGGATTAATATGAATAAGTACTAATGCTAACTAATACAATATATTGTTATAGTCCCATGCCATAGACGACATGGACTAATAAGAAAAATGATCCCATATTCATGTCTCACAGACTAAAATCCAAACTCTAAAGAGAGACTATGAACTATAATGAATTAATAAACTCTCAATGAATTTGTTTCTTTGTTGAAATATTTTGATTTTCGTAATTACTTATATATATGGTTGATGTTATTTGCTCTCTAGAGGTAGCTTGTTTTCAGTTCACTCTAAAGATTTTATTAAAAAAATATATATTTAGTGTTCCTGAGGGTTTTCGAGGAATCCGTAGTGAGGCATGTTACATGTGCCAACTCTTTCACTCTTTCTCTATCCCACTTCCACAATTTTTTTCTATGTTTCAACATGCTTTATTTGTTTGATGTTTTGGAAAATCTAATAGATCCTTTTCAATAACCTGGTCAACATAAGTGTTGGCGTAACCTCAACCATGAGTGAGAATGATGAGACACGAAGCTAGGGTCATTTTTGAGACTCTCCTTCGAAGGATATTTATTTGGCCATATTGCATGTATTGGGATTCACTCATTCGCTCTCAACATTGTTATCCTCCCATCATGGGGTTTAAGCACATAACCATTCAATGTAGTCGGTAAAATTTCTTTTGTTACTAATAGCCCGAAAAATGGCTTTCTGGGGATTTCCACAATGAGTCTAGTAGGGAAAATAGCTTTTCAAGGCTCTACATGGTGAGTCCACTCCAAGGGTTCCTCTAGTGTGGAGAAGGTAAGGCCATGGATCTTTGTCAAATCTCCAATAAATCAAGAGACTTGCAAAACAACATCCTTGCACAACTCTTGGTTGAACAAATGTGGAAACAACAATGCCTATTGCTATAAACCCTCCTTATACAACAATAAGATGCCTAACAACAACCGAAACTATAGCTTTTTTAGCATTATTGTGCATTGGTGCATATTTACTTTCGTGGCAGGTCTTCATTGTTCATTGTGGAAAGAGCTACAGATTACGATTGATCAACTACTTGAGAGTTGATATCAGGTGAGGTAGTTTTTGTCCAAATGAATAAAAGCTTATCATTCATCTGCATACCATTGTTAGAAACATGTTGGTTTAAGTATCATTGATTTATTAGTTCTTATTGGTGCATTAAAGGATTGACATTAAGATATATTTTAATGGATTAAATATGCATAGGTGGGCATACATATCATTCCATCCACCTAGAATAATAGATAATGATATTTAAAATTACTAGAACTCTTGGATAAAGAAAGAGATTGTTAAGGGTGAGATAATCTCAAAGAATATTGAGGCTTCCAAAGTACATATTAATTTTCCATAGTTCTTGTCAAAGAATCTACAACTCTCAGCAATGAGAGTAAGCTGCTAAAAATTCAATAATTTTAACCATATCTAGAAACAAAAATTGTAAGAACAATAATTTGCAATATATATTACAATGGCACAATTGTCTGCAGGTTCAAGGACTCCCAATTTCAAATAATTGCATGGCTACACCATCTTAAACCCAATTGAAGGCTCCCTTTGTTATA
>APFE030597725.1:38678-54683 GCA_000404065.3 Pinus taeda
TAAAATATTATCATACATCTGCATACCATTTTTAGAAGTAGGTTGGCTTAAGTTTCATCGATTTATTAGTTCTTGGTGGTGCATTAAAGGATTGACATTAAGATATATTTTAATGGATTAAATATGTGCAACTAGGCATACATAGCATTCCATCCACCTAGAAGAATAGATAATGATATTTAAAATTTATAGAACTCTTGGATAAAGAAAGAGCTTGTTAAGGGTGAGATAATCTCAAAGAATATTGAGGCTTCCAAAGTACATATTAATTTTCCATAGTTCTTGTCAAAGAATCTACAACTCTCAGCAATGAGAGTAAGCTGCTAAAAATTCAATAATTTTAACCATATCTAGAAACAAAAATTGTAAGAACAATAATTTGCAATATATATTACAATGGCACAATTGTCTGCAGGTTCAAGGACTCCCAATTTCAAATAATTGCATGGCTACACCATCTTAAACCCAATTGAAGGCTCCCTTTGTTATAATCTAAATTTAGAAAAAAGTAATGGACTTACACTACATCATCCATGAATGAGAGTGACTACATAAGATCCTTGAATATGTCGATGTTTATTCTCACCATGAAACATTGGACCTTTTTTATCATGCTAACATAGCTATATTGTGGGAATTTGGTTCCAACTATAATGGGGTTTTTTTAGTATACTTCAATTGCTTATACAACTATGAACAATATAACCATGGCACTAAAAATAGTTGCAACTACCACTTTATGATGCCAGTGAAGAATTTGCAACCATTTATTTAAAGTATAGTGACAACAATTCACTAAGATATTTGGAGAAAAACCAAAAAAATGAGATCCATATAACCCAAGAAACATGACCATAAAATTTGAACAAAGCAATTTAAGATGCAAGAAGTGGAAACAATGATATAACCAATAAATTGAAGATAATAAGCCGAGCACTAGGAACAAAGCATTTGTCAACATATAACTTTTTGCACTATGTCATTTTACACTTTATAAAAGGTCTACCTTGAATATATAGAAGTTTCATTTACATCAAACTATGCCTGCCAAATCATGAATACATTTAGACAGACTTACAATTTTTAATTAAATGATCTAGAATATAAAACATCAGTATGAAAAAAAAGATCAAATGGGAAAAGGGGTAGATTTAAATGCATGTAACAACCAACTCCTATGTTCAAAAACCTAGACTGTACTTTTACCCTCATCCAAGTTCTTCATGGGTAGCTCACTAAAGGTGTATCAAGAGGCTATTAGTCTCTTGGCTATATAATTGGAATATTTTTATTTGTAACTTAGCGAAATGGAAAAGCTATGGAGACAAGCCACATTCTTCTTCTTTCATTCATCCATGTCAAATGAATAAATCAAATAGTATCAACCCTTGGAAAAGGAAAGTTGAGAACAACAAATAACATGAACAAACAAAGAATCTAATGAGTTGAAGGGCTAAGAAAGATACCACCCATAACAAATATTTTCATCCAAATATTATTCTATGTTGAGCCACAACAAAACATGTTGATAGAAATTTCATGTAGCCTACTACTACAAAGGAAATTGAAACCCCAACTTGTTGTTCCACTTCTAATTTTACCCAAAGTCACCTCATATTTAAAGGTATCACCATATCTTATACCAAAAAAAATTCCAAAAAAGGATATCCTTTGAGAAATAGGATCATCAAATAAAATTGAACCCTACATATTAATGAACCTTATTTTATATATTAATATTAGGATGAACCTATTTTTCTATTGGAAAGAGAGAAAATTTCATAGATACTAATGAATCCTTATGCATTACCTACATTTGAATGAGTTAACAAAAATTAATGGCACCGGGAGAGCAATGATATGTATTTTTGGCAAAGATCTTTTATCTATTCCTCCAACACCAAGGTTCTTCTTGTCTATTGCAGCAAAAATGGAAATCCCCAATGGAGATTGTTTCCTTCACAACTACTCCATTTCTACTAGTGTCTTGGGCATAAAATTTGAATCTTTCCAACTAGATCTATTAGATGCCATTTCCTAGAGCTACAATAATAGGTAAGAGCTATTCATAGCTCATCAAAGGTGTATCAAGAGGCTATTAGTCTATTGGCTATAGAATTTGACTCTTTTTACTTGTAACGTATCGAAATGGAAACGCTGTGGAGACAAGCTCCATTCTTCTTTTTTCACTAGGCCATGTAAAATAAATGAAGAAAATAGTCTCAACCCCTCTAAGAAGGAAAGTTCAGAACAACAAATAGCATGAACAAAAAAAGAATTTAATGAGCTAAGTCGAGAGGGGTATCCCTTTGTAAACAAGCATCCATATGCTTGTTAGAGTCAGTATGAATATTTACTAGAAGTTGGTTATCCTTCACATCATCAACCACATCCAATGGAAAGGTACCAACCCCTACAATGCAAATGATGTCTCGAAATAAGGTGCAGTCAATAACAATAATATCATTTTTAACCTATTCTCAAACTTAAATGCCTCAAACTCTAATGCAAAGAGGTCATCATAAACTACAATCATACCAACTAGATCACATATGTTATTCACTTCTTTATTGGAAGCTTCACCATCATCAACAAGGTCTATTGTTGGATTCATCAATTCACAACTCACTTTGCAATCACCATCCACATGCATCTCGCCATTGAAGTCCCACTACACAACTGATCTTTTGCTAGTTCCTCGAACAGTTGGAACTAGTTTAGCTAAAAAAAACTTGGGATAACTGACTTTGATTGCTACAAATTAGCATTCACACATGCTTAACTAAACTCTATCTCCTCTAACTCGAATTTAATGAGTAAACTGGGTGACACAAGCCATGTCACACAAGTTAACTGCATCGAAGTTGTCTACTGATGTGGAAATTCAAATTTATCAATTTAATCAAGGAAAAAACAAATTGAGAATTTCTTGCTCCATTTTTCAACACTCCCTCTACGCAAGAAAGTGATTATCAACCACCCTTATCCTACACCTATGAAACTATAACTTCCCTCTTAAAAAATATTTTTTTCAAAATGTCAGCATCTTGTTCCTCTGTCAGAATGTAGTTTAGTAACATTATTTGCCTCTGCACACAGTTTCGTAAATGGTGATACCAGATATCTATATTCTTAGATCGATCGCGAAATACTGGATTCTTAGAGAGTTTGATGCAACTTTGATTATCACATTAGATCAAAGTTTGATCCATCATCTGACCAAATAGTCCAACAAGTACCTTTCTCATCTGTATCGACTCACATGCTTCTTGACTTGCAACCATGTATTCTACTTCTGCTAAGTTGAGCACCACATATCTTTACTTCTTGATGTACCAACAAACAACTGCAAACTAAACACTGATAATTCCACCTGATGTACTCTTTTGTTCTGACTAACTTCGTTCCCAATCTACATCTGTGAAGCTACACAAATTCACACCCTCTACCCTTCTGTACCATAGTCGAAACTGGGTAGTGCCTCTGAGGCACCGTAAAACATGCCTAAATGCCTTCCAATATAATTTGGTTTGCCTACACCTTGCTTGGCTTAGATGGTTGATAGCATAACACATATATGGTCATGTGTTCACAAGATACATGAGTGAACCCATTGGTTGCCAATAAATGGTAGCATCCACTTCTTCACCTGAAGTGGCTTCCTCTTTCCTCAAGTTGTTTTCTAGAGGTGTCCCCATTAGTTTACAATTCTCCATGCGGAATCTCTGCAGTATCTCATTTGCATACTTTCCTGGAGAAACAAATAGTTCCCTATCATATTTCCATACTTCCAACCCAAGGAATTAGTGCATAAGACCCATGTACTTTATTTCAATTTCCTTCGCAAGGTCCTCCTTGCAAGATCTGATCAACTTCTCATCATTAGTTAAACTCAAATCATCAACATATAAGACAATAATAAGAAATTTACCTTCTACAAAGATGTGATTGAGGTTTGCATTTGCTTCCCTTTTGGTGAAGCCCAAACTAGTGAGATAACTATCAACCCTAGTGTACCAAGCACGGGGTGCTTGTTTGAGACCATACAAAGCTCGCTTGAGTCTGCACACATGAGACTCCCGATCAATTGTCTTAAAACCTTCTGGTTCATCGATGTACACCTCCTCCTCAATAACCCCATTGAGAAATTTTGTTCTTACATCAATTTGGTGGATCTTCCACCCCATATGCATAGCTAGAGCAAGAATTGATCTAATGGATGAGTACCTTTCTACAAGAGAAAATGTATCCTCATAGTCAATTCTTAAATTGATATTTTTTGTCTTAATTGTTAATTGTCTTAAATGGGTTTCGTCTTAAATGGTCATTGCCTTCAATATAAAGTTTTGTCTTAAATTGTTTTTGTCTTAAATATAGAGTTGTCCTAAAATATTTTTGTCTCAAACTATTTTTGTCTTAAATATAAAGTTTTCTTTTAAAATAGTTTTGTCTTAAACTATTTTTTTCTTAAATATAAAGTTTTTCCTTAAAACATTTTTGTCCCACTCTTTTTGTCTTAAATTTAAAGTTTTGCCTTAAAATATTTTTGTCTCAAATTGTTTTTGTCTTAAATTTTATATTTAAGACAATTCAATTGATATTAAATGTTAATGTAAAATAACCAACTTTTCAAGGCAAAAGATTTATTTTGTCATAAAAGTACCCTTGGTGTAGTAGTGTGAGAAGGATCGATATTTAGAGTCGATGCGTAGAAGTCGTAGTTTTAAGTCAAGATTTTGTGTCACGACTTCCTAGTGCCCTTTGACAAGATTAGAGATTAAATCGTGATTATTTTCTAGGACTATCATTCTTATATTCCATTATAACTTGTGACTATAAATATGGCCATCAAAGAAGGATACTCACCAAAGTATTGTTTGAGTTGTTTTTTGCGTTAGAGGAGATTTGAGTAGCAATCTCTCGAGTGATGTGCCTTTTGTTCAGTTTCTCTTTCTTTTTGAATCACATTCATGTCTCTGCCACTTGTAGGTGAAAGAAATATGCATTAGCATTCAACGGTGCAAAAGAACGTACCACAAAGAAAAAACATTCACCCCATAAATTTGACCAGTATTGTTTCTGATTGTAAGGGGAATGACGATTTTGTAATGCCCAATATCGTTTCATCGGCTATTAAGAATGGGTATGTGTGGGCGCAAATCATTTTAGAAAGTAATGAGAATGGACACACATCCTTGAAGGTAAGATTCATGATACTGCAATAGTATGTATTCTTTTCGTTATTATTTTATTTATTGCATTGTGTTTATAAAAGTGGAAGGAGAAACGATAGATGCATTCTACAACTATAGATGCATTTTACAACCTCTATATAATTTTTGTTTTTCTATAGAGTTTTGATTCACTACTTGAGCAATGGAAGAATTTCAACAAACCAATTTTTTAATCAATTAATTTATTCACTTCACATCTCAATTTCTTAGTTCCTACCAGAGTAAGACTATAGGATTTGATTTTTCTATTGATCACTATTAATTTAACGTTAACCAATGTAAGTTATAATTGTTTATGCAATTTTTCCCAAAACATAATTTCAAATTTTAGTGGCAGGGACTACGCTGCCTTGCAAGACTTGTTTTTTTTTTTATGTTTTGAAGCTTTTTTGTGTGGACAAATAATTTTTGGTCAAATTGTGATTTTTGGTTATTTAAATTTAATTTCTAAATGTATAAATTATTTTAGTGTCTTGAAAAACCTAACATTCTCATGTGAAAAGTTCATATCTTAAACTTGTAATTTCAAAATATCCATACTAATTTAACTAAAAAATATAACAAAAAACAAATTTAGATAAAAAAATATGCCAAAAAATTCAAAACATACTCTATTGGGATTTTGTTTTTTCTGTTTTTTTATTTTCTTTAAATAAAAAAAATAACAACAAACTTTCTATTAATAGAAATTGTTTACATATATCATAAAAATCAATCACTTCTAAAGTCTATCACTCAGAGAGCCCAAATTAACAATATGACCCGTGCATTCCACAGGGATATTAAAACAATAATCCTAAATATAGTATCATAAATGTACCACCAACATATCAACCCTAGCAAGTATATTATGAAAGATACATCTATGAAAAATGCACCAAATGAGTATGCCACCAACTATTTCAAGTATAGAATTTTTTTCCAACCCATGATAGAAGTAGTTCAAGTATGCACTAAAGTTGATCTTGCCAAGAATATAATGATGACCAACTTTTGATAATGTATTAGCAATCCCATTTTGTTCCCAGAGTATATGAGAAAAAAACAACCTACCAAATAATCTGATCAGATCTTTCGATTAGATCTTTGATCCTGTGCATCGAAAAAGAAAGCATAGGATGATTAAAGGATGTATGGTCTTCAACTCGTTGAATAATCTCTTTTGAGTCACATAATACATCCATATCCTCTATGGATAACCAATTAGCACATTATAAAAAAACCCAGTGTGTTATGATCTTTACCTCGTGTTGGTACCCAGCCTACTAAACGAGCTGAAATGATAAAAATATTTGGGTTTTAAAACAATGAATGCAACACTTTCACATTTGTTCATATTTGAAGCTTCGCCAAAAAGCCCCACCAGGTATCAACGCCAAATGTCTACCAGATTGATGCATCTTTGATACCCTTTCCATCCCAAGGACCAGTCTCATTTAAGTGAGTACATATATTAATACTGGTTTGATTGATGTCCACAAGATGATTCTAAAAAATCACCTATTCTTGCACTTCCAAATTCCCCAAATGACATAGAAAGGCAATGTTCTGAGTTTTTTTATATCCAGGCTTCCAGTCCTTAATACAAGTAACCACTGATGAAGTATCCCAATAAATAGTGATCTTCAAAATGTGACCTCCATATAGAAACCACAATCATACATATGAGAAAAAGGTGGGCCACATCATGATGGATACCCTTGCATAAAATGCACCAACCTGTTCCACTGAAGCCATGGCAGCATAAATTGTCCCCGGTCAAAATTTTGTTTTTTCTAGCCAACCAACCAAGACATATAATCTTAAGAGGGATCTTCCATGACCAATTTTTTTTAAACGATGCCCATTCGATAGAGAGTTGTTGGATATTTGTAATATATTTATAAACCTCCTTTACAGAAACCATTCCCTGCTCAGTCTTGCCATCCCATATAAAAACATTTGCCTTGTACCTAAGAAATATACTTGCCATGTTGAGGTTATTGGCATCACTGCCCAGCACAAAAACATATCTTTGTTTATGCCCACATCCCGTGAGCTAATCCATGTTGGATATTGATTAATAGGATCTTATGACACCATAATTTGATTCAAATAGTAAATGCCTAGATTATATAAATGCCTCATGAACTGGATGGGCAATGTACGATCACCTGAAAAATATTGATCCAATTCGGTCTTAACTTGGGTAGGTGATCTAATATCCCATCTATTCCAATCATCCATTGTTTTATTTTCATCAAACTTCTCCAAATGTAGGACACTATACATAGAACCCTTGCCCATCCTTCATCCACTAGACATCAAAAATTAAAATAAAGAAAAACTTTTTATATATTAACATACCTCTAAATGAGCCAATGGGAATGTTGAAGTAAATTGAAACATGGATATATAAGATGAAGTAAATCAAAAGATGGATGAAGGAATAAGGAACCTACCAGTTTTTACTAATTGAATAAATTTGATCAATAACAGGAAAGTTTGGTTCAAACATTTGATACATAACATATATAAATTTATTTCTATCGTCCAGGTTTGGTGAGATTTAATTTATTGGCACTATCAAGTTGTAATCATACCGACCCTGCCATGCACCACGCTTAAACCTCCCCTCATTTAAACCTCCCCTCATTTACATGGACATATAATCGATCGAGGTGACAGATATCAGAATTTGAGTTTTCAGGTAGCCAGATGAGACTATCACACTATGGCAGGGAAATTCTTCTTGTTCTTCTATTTTCCTACGAAAATGGAGGGAAATTATGACCTGGAAGGCATGGAGTCTACACTAATGTGTTCTCTTCCTCAGGGAGTCTACTAGTTGGGTGTGACTACCTCTTCAGCCAATCTGTCGTGGTGTTTTTTTGATGAGCAAGAAGGCTTGCAGGAAGAAGCATCTGTATGTTATCTAATGGCCCCTTTCCTAACCGACATATTTCAGTATATTTTCGAAATCTGAAATTGACATAAATTAAAAAGGCTGGACATCCTCCACTACATTGTTTGCGATGTAGCTAGAAAAGCTTCCACCTCATTGAAGGAGTTTTCCTATAACTTTGAAAACATGGCACTTTATTTCCATTATCAATATTCCCCATTATTGAGAAGCTCCTTGGTGACCTTACTCGATTCATGTTTTCATTATCTATGGTCTCCCTATCATTTTGATTGCAATCCCTTATCATCGCATGCACATTTTAACTTCTGTATATATTGATTTTCAGATCTTAATTCCTCTGTACTACAAACATTACTTGTATTTGAACTCAGTATCTCCCAAGAGCTCTCTCTGTTATAAAATAGAGAGATCAGAGAGATTGATTGCACACAGCAAATCACACTTGATACTTTTATTGATCACAAAAGGTACAAATATATAGGACATAAATTATGGATTTCGACACATCTAGATCATGACTATGACTCATACATTGGAAAAAACTTCTAGATTGACTCCTCATAATTCC
Source organism: Pinus taeda (assembly GCA_000404065.3). Taxonomy (NCBI): domain Eukaryota; kingdom Viridiplantae; phylum Streptophyta; class Pinopsida; order Pinales; family Pinaceae; genus Pinus; species Pinus taeda. The sequence continues at coordinate 47,386 of APFE030597725.1, forward strand.
TAATGACAACTACACATGACATAGAAGCATTACTTCCAACACCCTCCCTTAATTCTTACATGGAAAACATTAGAAACACATATGACAACAACAATGTGATATTTGTCTGACTGGTCTTCATCAACAGTCACATCCACTCTAGAATCTCGCAAACATCGCTCTTTCACAACCACACCTTTGAGTTGTCACTTGACCTCCATTTAAAACATAATTGTTTCATACCATATTTGATGTACTTTACAGAATTGATGCTTCTCAACCTCCTAGAGAATGAAAAGTAAGTGTAAGTATTAAAACATCCTATGGACACACCTCCATCTGTTGAATACATGGTCTTCCGTTGTATTCCCCAGTTATCTAAAAAGGTATTCTGTGTACTAAATGTATTCAGAGGTCAATTATACAAGATGACCTCTCAAACACATAATCAAATTAACCTGTAAGCTAATATTCCTGACTCCACACAACACGACCATCTTATAACAGATTATACATAATTAAATTAGTAATATATTCTTGTGTCACCATATGCAACAAGAACCACCAATTTAACCATATGTTAATTTGTTCCATAGTTGGTTCTTTATTTGATTTTTACATACCAAAATAATTTTCCATTCCACACCCCACACTAAAACCTCAAACAATAAAAAAATATATTAGTCTACAACAATGAGTTCTTGATGAAGGTTGTGGACGCGGCGTAGTGGTAAAGTCGGCCTCGCCATGACGGACTAGTCTTGTATTTGATCCCAAGCAAGGTCGTAGCTCGTCGTGCGAGTAGTTAGTCTAAACTGGGCCAAGCCCACTACCTTTTCCCTAGATGCGGGTGGTAGATAGACATTTATGGCGCACAAGCAGGTGGGCAAATAGGCGGCCCATCCGTATAGCCATCCGTGCCACCGCTTGTGTGATTTCAAAGCAAATTATGGCTCTCAGGTTGGTAGCGTTAACCACCTAGGAATTTGAAGACATTCCCTGCAACTCCCAAAATATGGGTCACGAGACTCCACCCAGCTCCATTCAGCCCCTTAATTGCTCTTGTCCCCCCTCTGTCTCTGAACTGAGTCTCTGCACTACTACTGGAAGGAGATGTAGATTATTATGTTGTGTAGACATGGATAATGGTATTCACCACTCCCAATCCCCTCTCTGCCATCAACGGTCTGAGTTCCCTTCTCCCTCCTCTGCTACGCGTGTGAATTCAGCAGATCCCCGTCTTTGTCCTCTCGAGGAGCCTCTCTCCATCAGCTCCATGAGATATGGCCATAGATTGAGCAGCAAGCGCAGAGGCAATCGCGGTGGTACTCCACGTGTCGGCTATCGTCCCCCCTCAGCCTCTTCCTCCCCTTCAGTTTCCTTGTCCCCTACCCTCTCTAATCCCAGTCCCCGTGGCAGATATCCGAACACGAGAAGTGGACAAGGAAGGACTAGCTACAGCGGGGCTCGTCACTTTAGAAGCATTCCCCTGCACGAAGCGACCAACGCCTCCTCCCAGCAATCTCACTTCCAGTTTCAAAGCACCCTGAACAAGCTGAGAATTATGGTCACCATCACTGTGGACTTTAAGGAAATCTCAGCGTCCACTTCAGAAGCTTCGGCCAGCAGGAATTTCAGCAAAGTTCCTTCTTTCAATTTCGAACTAAGGGAGCCAAGCTCCAAACTTCCGACAACAGATAAGGACCTCCCCTCAAGAAACAATCCACGAACTATGGAAAACGAAACCCACCAAAAGGATAAGGGCATTCAACTCGAGGACAGCGCAGGTGGCAGACATGCAGAACACACAGGCTCGGAAGTTTATGAGTGGTGTCCCATAGTGGAGGAGGAACCTACCAAGGAAACCAAGTAGCTGGCCACCAGATCACGTGGCGAGCACTAACCTGGTTCTATTCAACCGGATACTTGTCTTTGGTTGTTTTGCTTCCTATCTAGTCTTCTTACAAACTTTTTTCCTTCTTGGTTGTAATGGCTTGGAATTTTGTTCTCACTAGTCGACTTATTATGGTCAAGTCTGAATCTAGTTTTGATTTACTCAGTCTTAACCCCAACTTTTTGTATTTGAGAACTATAGCCCTTGTGTGGGTAGCTGAAACTTTTCAATTTGGGGTCAGGACTGGTTTCCCCTTCAGGGGTAGTTTCATTTTTAAGTTTGGAAGATTAGAATGGTCATTCCATTGACCCAATATTGCTGAGGCCGGAGCCTCCTTGTACATTTTGCCTATATCAATAGATTAATTTTACTTAGAAAAAAGAAAAACAATGAATTCTCGATGACTTCCAATCCCAATCATGCTATATAGATTGCTTTCAAGAAAACATCAAATCAAACTCTTTGCTTATAGCAGCGTAGAGACCAATTTGGAGGTGGGTTCTGTCTCTTTCATCAATAAGCCAACCATTACCACGACCAACCATTTCGTGACAGTCACTTTTTTTCTTCAGTAAATTCAATTGCCAGAGACTTTAATGATCGACTAGGTGGCTTATAAAATCATCAAACTGAACCCTTTGTATGTACTTTGTGAATATAAGATCAAAGTCTGAAAATATATTCCACGGACCTTGGCCCTCTAGAATCAGCTCGATGTTTGCAATGCATTCTCCCCAACAAATGTCGATTGGCAATGCAACATGGAAATCCTGACAGCGGCATTAGCAAGTGAAATGATTAGGGGCTGGTGAGACCATTGTTCACCATTAACAACAAATATTCTTTTACTCTTAAAAATTGTTATTGCTCCCGCATGTGGAGTTAGCTAAAATTAGAGAGTCAGTTAACTGATTTTTGAGTTTTGAGCATTGAGTCAAGTCAAGTCATGTATAGAGTTAAGTGCATTCCACATTTAGAGTGTGAGTTAACTGAGTTAAGTGGGTGTGTATGTCAAAATATTTTAGGCGAGTCGCTAGTCTTTCACTGGGTTCATTGTAAGAATCAAGTTTTGTGTGATCAATAGAAGAGCTGCAAAGCATGTTATTTGTGTGAATTAATTATTTTGTCTCCTCCACCTTTCCAACAAATTGGAATCCGAGCGAGGTTACAAATTGGATCAGCAACAGTCCGTGTGAAAAGAGAAATATATTTTTCTCTTGTTTGAGCTATGATGCACCTTACGATTTGTATACAGGGCGTTATGACGGACAACGGCTCAGCAGAGTGCCGCGTTTCAAGAGGAAAACTTCCTCGCTTTCTGAAACATGCAGGTCAAACTTGTATTCGTAGCGTTACATAACTAATCGTGAGTTCGTCGTCGTGAAAGGCGTTAGCATGCAAGGTGCAGTGGAGACCTTGTTAACGAAGTCAAAAATAATTTTTTTTAAAGGTTTGTTGGCCACAGCGAGAAAACACAAGTTTAAAGTGACCCGCGTAAGATTTAGTGGTCAAACTGTATAGTTATATGGGGGGTGACCCGCGTAAGATTTAGTGGTCAAACTGTATAGTTATATGGGGGGATATTTGTTTTGTTAAAAATAAAGGGTTTGTTTTTTATATATTGAAAAGTGATTGGGAGGTTATAAAGGTAGGTAATGAGCTATGAAGGGGCTCTATTAAAAAAGGTGGCTTATATATATTAAACAAAGTGCACGGTTTGAAAAGGTTTACAAATATGTTTTCAAAAATATATTTTTCGAGAGTATTATAAAGTTGGTTTTTCGGGAAAGTTGGTTTTGGAAAGGAAATTTCTAAAGTGGTTTTTTCTAAACAAAAAGGGTTTTATTAAGTAGAGAGGGTTTTATTAAGAAGAGTGTTTAGGGCTTTGCAAAAGTCTATGAGTATATAAAATTATTTGGTTTTTTTGTTAAGCATGACAAGTTTTTGGGTGAAGATTGTGCCTTATGAAGCATATTGAAAACTATATTTTTTTTTGGGGTAATATGGAAGCCAACCTCATGCAATTAACAAAGTAGTTATAAGAAAATGAATGACAACAATCATGGGTCGCAAAGTGCGATTGAAGTATATGAAGAAAAGAAATAAAGAATAAGAGACAAAGATCATCGATATGGTTAGAGAGGTTCATGCTACAGCGAAAAAACTAAGAAGTCTGGCAGAAGATAAAGAAGAAATCGAGAGTGATTGGTGTCGCTTTGATCTGCTACCACCTCATCTATTTACAGGGAAATATTTTGATCATTGGGTTATCAAGATGTTAACTTTTTTTTGAGCTAAAGAGTTAATTGAGTATGAGTCTAATAATCGATATGATGAAGTATGTGATGCTTTAGCATTGAATTTTATAAAACAGGTATTGGATGAAAAATGTTTGTGCAAGGTAGCAAAATCTACAACTTCCAAGGAAGCATGGAAGTTCCTGGAAGCAGAGTTTGGTGCAAGGGGGAGTGACATGCAACAATAGAGTATATCACAAGAAAAAAAGTTAGTTGCAGATCTGAGCATAGATGAGCAAGACTCTGAGAGGAAAAAGAGATTGGAGAATCCCACTCAAAAGTGGATGATGGTTGTGAGGACCATAAAATTGAAACCCATTATGAAAGCATGGATATGGATGAAAAATATGTAGTAGACAAGATCGAATTGTGTTTCAGCAAAAATTCAAGAAAACTCAAAGGAAAATTGCAGCAACAACAAGTAAAGGAATATGGATCCTACAACAAGAAAGCACAACATAGAATGAAGTAATTTTGAGGATATAAAATTTGGAAGAAGAGAAAAAGAAAATGAAAATTTGTGAAAGTTTTGAGTCATTGCAAGCCTAGCTGAGACATAGACTAGCAAGCATGTTTGAGTGATAATTGAGTCAATCTCTGTTGTAACCCTAACAGGCATAGTTGAGTCCTGTTGTTTCATATTGAGTCATGCAATTGTAATTAAGGGGGAGTGTTAGAAATTGTAATTACTCCTGCATGTCGAGTTAGCTAAAATTAGAGAGTCAGAGTGTTGAGTTTTAAGCGAGTTTTAAGCATTGAGTAAGTCGAGTGATGGATAAAGAGTTAAATACAGTCAATATTTAGAGTGTGAGTTAAGTGTATGTGCATATCAAGATATTTTAGGCAAGTAGCTACTGAAAAGGTTTAAATACCCTTCACTGAATTCATTGTAAGAATCAAGATTTATGTGATCAATAAAATAACCACACCTCATATTATTTGTGTGTGAATTATTTGTTTTCTCGCCTCATCTTTCCAACATTTACCAACATCATATTCTGGACCGAGGCCTTCCACCTTAATTGACGCACTTGGAAGATAGAAGTTGTTGGATCAATTATGTGTCGGTCACAACCGTTCTTGGTTCGTAACCAAACCATATCACAAACCTCTCACCATCTCTTTTCGGGTACATAGCATTCAGGTGTTGAAAAGCTGCAGCACGTAGTAGACATTATCAAACGCTGGACATGGCTCAAATAATCAGCTGTCAATTTAAATTCACTGATCACATTGTTGATGTTAGTCATCTTACCCAACTCTGTTGCTGTAAGTTGTTTTGCTGGCTGGGCCGCAGTTATAGATGCCACTATTGACAGGTTTTTATAAGCCACGGGAAAGACAACACCAACTATTCTCTTGCCAGCCTGAGATCCAATCTTATTCAAATCCACAGTGAACAGATAAATCAAATCCTGCATCACAACGATCATAGTCGCCGAGTTTCTCGTTGTGCATTTGCTCTGACACCAGCGTCACCAGTATCCTATGGTGGCAGCATATCTGGGGCACTCATCCAGGTCTCTACACTGCTCATCTTGACTTGTTATGCCATACGTCCTTCAACTCCACGGTTTTGGCTGACTCCTCACGGAGACTTTTGTGTGCCCAGATCCGACCTCCACGTGACAGCGTGGCAATCCTCTACTTGTCATTGCCATTGAGGAGCTTCAACGAAGTCATTCCGTTCTGGAGCTTCCCTGAGAAGCCAAATCACCCTGAAGGAAGCTCTCCACTGCAGCTAGACATAATGCCCAGGTCAAACGTGAGGAACTCATCTCCTCTTGGGGTTTATCGTGTTTACGCAGATCTGGAAGCTTGGATTCTTTGGGATCTTGAATAACTCCATCAAACTGCTCATATCCATAACCTTCAACTGAAACCGATGAGATTGGGATTTTTTACATTGCTGACAGTATTTCTCGAGGAATATAAAAAATTGGAACGCGTCATTCCAAATTCTGCCACTATGGGATTAAATATGGATAAATTTCAACCATTCTCGTTGACCCATCTTTAATGCTTTCCGGCTTCGAACTAGTCTCGGCTTCCATCTAATCTGGTAGTGATATAGATATTCAAGATTAAAGATATTAAGGATTTTCTGACCGCTGTTGAAACTAAAGCATAGGATTGAATGATCTTCAAAATTTCTGAGCAGATTTACACAATGAAATAAATCTATACATAAAATAAAAAAATTACTCGCATAAACCCAACACAACACAATTTCCCACTTTAATCTTCGTCACCCTTTTTTGAGGGAGGGAGTCAAGCCAGTCCAGCGCTGATACCATGATAGAAAATGCAGTTTTTTATAGAGGTAGAAGAATTGCTCAGATGACTAAAACTGGTTAGAATTTGGGAAAAAACATTTCAAATAATCTTGTAAGGAAGTATTTGAATCATGTTTTTGATGGTGGAAATGGATTCATCATTATCAAAAACCTTTGGGGCACCTAAAATTTTGAATTTTGACCGTTGTAACTTGAATTTACAAAAATCGTTCCCCGATTTTACCAAAATATGGCTAGAATTTCCATGACTTTCAAGACAAAATAAAAGTGTCGAATTGAGGCTTTTGTGATCCATGTCAGGTTTGAGAAAAATATCAGGTGATCCATATCAGGTTGTAACTTGAATTTACAAAAATCTTTCCCTGATTTTACCAAAATATGGCTAGAATTTCCATGACTTTCAAGACAAAATAAAAGTGTCGAATTGAGGCTTTTGTGATCCATATCAGGTTTGAGAAAAAAAAATTGGTGTAAATCACATGATATTTCTTTTGTCCACGCGTTTCCAACCAACCAATGTGATTCATCATCAGACAAGTTGAAGAATCAAATCTAGCTTTGCATGTTAAATAGTAAGAGCTGAACCTCCACTGGTATAATTCTAGATTAGATAATGGACATGACCAACGGCATAACCATACTTCGTAAAGAACTAAATATTAAAATATTAACTAATCAAATGGATATATTACCCACGGGTTTTACTCATATATATATATAATTAATAGTTAGCTAAAAAGCTCATACCTATTTAATGAAAATATATAAATATATATTAGAAACTATTTATATGGGGATATATGAAATTACATAGAGGTTAAAAATAATAAA
>APFE030597725.1:55030-81622 GCA_000404065.3 Pinus taeda
AATATTCAAGTAATTATTTTTCTTTTATTAAAAAAAAAACTTTTTCAAAGAATAAAGGCCAAAGGTTACAAGTACAAGCTAACAATGAGTGAGGGCAAGAAAGGAAGAAAACGACTAGGAAGAGAGTGTTGGGACGCAACAACTACTGATTTTCCAACCATCTTCTCTGTTAAGATTGCTTGACCTTTTTTCAATCTCCAAGGCTTCCCTAAATTTTCGGTGATGGAACTGAGAAACATTAGCGAGAACACTAGCCTCCTCAATACAAACATGATGCTTGGTTCTCTCTGCATGCTCTGTTAAAACGGAAGACTTGGTTGTCCTGTGTTTAAGGCAAGCTATGTGCTCACTAATCCTTTGATTAATGGAGTGACCAGTCTCACCAATATAGGGGGTGCCAGGAACCCGCTCCTTTGTTTCTCTTTTTGTTAGCGAATTCTTGGCAGCTTTGAGGAAAGCTTTCTGACCAAAGTATCTATTATAACCATTCTCAACAAAGATATCAAGGAGATGGGATTTCTCCGTCTCGAAGTTCTTTTCATCGGAGATCCTAAGGGCACGAGTAGCAAGGGTGTTGAGAACACCCAATTTCTGAGCTGAGAAATGGTGGGAACTGGCATGAAGATACTGCTCAATATGAGTTTTCTTACGAAACACTTGGTGGGAGAGGGAACCATCACAATTATTAGAAATAAGAATATCAAGGAACGGGAGGCAACCATCGACTTCTTATTCCTTGGTGAACTTAATGGCTGAGGATTGACTGTTGAGATGTTCGAAGAAGAGATATAGCTCCTCTTGGCCATGAGACCAGATGACATTGGTGTCATCTACATACCTTTTCCAAAGCTTAGGCAAGAGGTGGGCTAAGCTTAGAGCCTTGGATTCGAAATCTTCCATAAAATGATTTGCAACGACAAGGGATAGGGGTGAGCCCATGGAAACCCAACAGGTTTTCTCAAAGAACTCTCCTTCAAAACTGAAAAAGAGAAGTGAGGCAAATCTCAATCAACCGAGTAGTACCAGGATCTGTTAAGCGGTTGATCACCTCCATGGCCTCATTAATAGAGATGCAAGTGCACAAGGAAACTACATCAAAACTAACAAGAATGTCCCCCGAGTCAAGCTTAATATCCTTAAGCTCTTCAATAAAGGAAGCAGAGTCTTTAAAGAAGGAATCTCTACGACCAACTAAGGGTTTAAGCTTTAAGGCAAGGAACTTAGCAAGAAGGTCGATAGGACCACTAATGGTGTTGACAATGGGTCTAAGGGGAACTCCTTCCTTGTGAATCTTATGGAGCCCATAGATCCTAAGAGTGATGGGATTTCTCTCAATGAGTTTATGGTGCAAGGAACTCACTGAGTTACTGGATTTAATGGCAAGCACCACATTCCTCGAAATATTCTTTAACGGGTTTTTGGGAAGCTTCTATTTGTTCGGGGGACCACTGATAAAATTGCGAGGATTCTTAAGAAGCATAATGTCCCCTCAACCTTTAGACCCTTTAACACAATTCGTAAATCCCTCAGATCTGTGAAGGATCCCATTGCCCCTAAGGATATGAAAGGAGTTTATTTTATCTCTTATTCCTGTGGGACCCCCTATATTGGTGACACTGGTCACTCCATTAATCAAAGAATTAGTGAGCACGCAACTGACCTTAAACATAGGACAACCAAGTCTTCCGCTTTAGTAGACCATGCAGAGAGAACCAAGCATCATGTTTGTATTGAGGAGGTTAGTGTTCTTGTTAGAGTTTCTCACTTCCATCACTAGAAATTTAGGGAAGCCCTGGAGATTGAAAAAAAGCCGAGAAATCTTAATAGAGAAGATGGTTGGAAAATCAGTAGTTGTTGGGTCCCAATGCTCTCTTCCAAGGCGTTTTCTTTCTTTCCTCCCCTCCTTTATTGTTAGCTTGTACTTGTAACCTTTGGCCTTTGTTCTTTGAAAAATGTGTGTGTGTTTTTTTTTAATAAAAGAAAAATAATTACTTGAATATTGAAGATTTACCTAGGATTTAACAATTGAAATAAATATTTAAATTATTATAATTTATATATTATATATTAATTATTAAATTTCATAAATAGTTAAGACCTTCTTTAACTCACTATTAATTCAATAAATTTATTTTATTATTGATATATTTATTTAAAAAAATTATTTTATTATTTTTACTTCTATGTAATCTCAATATATCCCCATATAAATAAGTTCTTAATATATATTTATATTTTCATTAAATAGGTATGGACCTTTCTAGCTATATAATATATATATATATATATATATATATATATAATATATATATATATAATATATATATATATATTAATGAGTAAAACCTCTGCGTATAATATATCATTGATTAATTAACATTTTAATATTTCGTTCTTTAGTAAGTATGGTTATGCCCCTGGTCATGTCCATCTAACCGTTTCCCAGTCTAATTTTAGTCGTTAGTCATTTTAACTGTTACGTGATCTAGAATTATAGCTGTTGGAGGTTATGATCTCACTATTTAACATGCAAAGCTGGATCTGATTCTTCAACTTGTCCTGATGATGAACCACACTAGTTGGTTCGAAACATGTTGACAAAAGAAATATCATGTGATTTACGCTGAAAAAATCTCTCAAAAGAAAGTGTCGTTAGACTACAACATAGAAAATAGAGAGATCAGAGAGATATTGATTACACACAACAAATCACAATTAATACTTTTATTGATTACCACAGGGACAAATATATAAGACATAAATTACAGATTTCGACACATCTAGATCATGACTATAGCTCATACATTTGAAACAACAACTTCTAGATTGACTATTCTCCTAGTGACAAATACATGACATGAAAGCATTACTTCCAACACTAACATGCCTTCGGCTTTATCGAATACACAACAATACGTCCATATACGTCCATATTTTTGAGAATGCACCGAGAGCTACTTCTATCGCCATATATGGGGAGATAATCACATGAGCTTGACGAGGGCCATGCAGGCCCATGCACTAGAAGACAAGGATTAGAGACAAAAATGTTGCCCATTGAAGTGAATCCGATTGCAAAAATGTGGTATCTGGTTATCAGAAATTCAAATACCGAAATCTCGAAAGAATTTATGGCTAGACTGCACAACAAGTCGCTCATGCCTGCGACATTGAAGTGTATTGTCTCAGAGGCCCCCGCTTGCAAATTCATTTTCCACAATTCTCTACCCAACATTTTTCTCTTCGTCTCTTCTTTCTCGTCAGGAGATTTAGGGGGGCCACCCACAATTATATCTGGGATAAATTCCATTCCCTTAGATTTTAGTGGTAAAATTTAAAGAGAGGATAAAATATTAAATCAATAATGTAGTTATATAAATTAAATCATTAAATATTTAGTAAGTGTTGATAACCATCTGTATTGATAAAATTAAAATGAAAAATTATAAGATTAATTAAATTAGAAAATTAGTATTATTAGGTTAAATTTATCTTAACTCTTGATTTATCAAGGGTTAAGAAGAATATTTTTTCGTCTTTCCTTTCATGTGGGGAGATTCAGGTGGCTACCCACAATTATATCTGGAATAAATTGCCATTCTCTTAGATTTTAGTGATAAAATTTAAAGAAAGGATAAAGGGTTAAATGAATAATGTAGTCATATAAATTAAATCGTTAAATATTTAGTAGGTGTTGATAAACATCTGCCAATATAATAAGTATTGTGGTGTTAAAATTAAAATGAAAAATTATAAGATTGATTAAATTATAAAATAAGTATTATTAGCTTAGATTTATCTCAGCTCTTGATTTATCAAGGGTTAAGAAGAATCAAATTTCTTTTTACTCTACAAAAAATTGTACGTCAAGAGATTTTTTTCGGGACTCGGTACATTTTCTGTTAAAATGGATCTAAAACTAATTTTAATTATTAATTATTATTTTTAAATTTTATTTTATTTTTCTATTTGTATGTAATTTGACCCAGTCCAAAATGTTTTTAATTATAATATAATAATCATTATTATTTTAGCTTTATTTTTATGTAATTTGACTTGGCCAAAATGTTTACATAACATAATAGGACATGGAAACATCTCTTCCATAATTTGTAAATAGACTTTGTTAGAATACAATGGACCAATGGAATGGATTATCAATACCACATGCCCAAAAAACCATAACTTGTTTCATATCACATTTGCTCACATGACATATTTTACTAATTAATCAATTTAAGTAAAAGAGAAAAAAGGGCATACCTATTTTGGAGATAATTCTCAATCTTTGATTTGTTTATATTACTTTGAATATTGTAGAATATTCCATGGAGTTTAAATCCCTACCATCCACCTAATAATTATTAATAATTAAATTAAAATTCTAGAAACCCTATTCCAAAATAAACATGTTTATCTTCATAAATGAGTTATCAAATTTCTTGAGGTGTAAACCTTTCTTCAAGTTTTGCATTAAAATTTAGGTTTGAGACTTAAGAGATTTGGTCTCTTTCGTTTCTTGGTAGATCGAGGGTTAAGATGGATCTTTGTTGGTTTATATACCATATATACCTATTTTTTTCACTTTGAGAAAACTTAACTCACACAAATATTGTTAACTATGACATCAATTGCTTAATTTATATACCTAACATACTAAATGTTTTTTACTTTGATAAGCTTGACCTCACACTCACAAAAATCTGAAGTAAGCCAATTTAATGCAACATTTTACAACTTTTTTATTTGAAGAAAAAATAATAATGTTCATTAATATTGAAAATTACATTTTGTAACTGCACAGATGTGCATTCAAAATCTACCAACCAAATCAAGCCTTTCTTGCCAAAATTTGGACTGTTAAGTCCTCAGATATGCATCATAAAGAGTTCAGAGATATACATCATCCCTTTAGGAAAAACATAAAGAAAATATACATACACAAAGATTGACATTAGATAAGTTTATATATATATATATATATGAATTGGCCAAAAAACAACATAACACCAATGCCCTATATGAAGGGTCGGTGGAAAAAAGCATGCTCTTGTCTATTAATGTGCTCTGTGATTTTCCATGTTCTCATATCGTGAGCAACGTCTTCTTTAGATAGGGTGTCAATGTTTGAGTTTATTTCTCTGTAAATATGGTAGCAAGTGATATAGTCAAAAGATTGTTTTAAAATATTGATCTGCTCAATGATGGGACATAGTGTGTGCATGTGGCATCTAGAAGTGTCATTCAACCAATTGATCACATTTTTTGAGTCTCCAATAATATGTATTTTTTGAAATCCCTTTTAAATAGAAAACAACAAAAGCAATTTTACACTCATGAACTCAGAAAAATTATTTGTACCCTATCCCATCCCACTCTTTAGCTTGAAAAAATTATTTTGATTTAAGTGCAAGACAACTCCTTCCCCACATGATCCTCTAATAAGAGAGGCACTGTCTAAATATGACCAGGGTAAAGATCGATCAATGGATTCAACATTTATGTTACGAGGTCAATGAGGAGGATTAGAATTTGAAATCATAGTAGAAATAGTTATAGACTAAGCAACCACTATGTAAGGTATCTTTCTTTTATCTTGGAAGACTTATGAATTCCATGCAAGTCATATTCCCCGTGAGATGAAAAGGGGAAGACGTCGATTCCTTTTTGGATTCACATTATTCCACTAGTCCTCCCAAGCCTCCAAATTTGATACTCCTTATAACAGGTTTGTGATACTGAGAGAATTTTTAACTGATGACTAGACAACTTATGCAAAAGTGACAAAAAGGAACATGTGTCTAACATATTCATCTAGTTTCTTGCATAAAGGGCACCAACTTAGACTAATAATGCCTCTCTTCAAAATTTTACACTTAATAAGAGTTAACCTTTATTTAATCAGTTTCATATTTTAGCAAGTAATCTTATATGATTTTTTACATTACATACAAAACCAACTATAATATTTTCTCACAAAACCTAATCTAATATTTTCTGTGTAATTCCCAATGAAGGATTAAAGTAAAGTGGAATGAGGAATGGGGTGTTCCTAAGTTTTATAGTCAGGTGAGATTATTGTCTTAATTTGAAGGGAGGAAAAATTTAGAGACAAATAATTTTATTTCATTACTATATGTCACAATGTATATAGTTTAAGAATTTTTAAAGAAAAATCACACCTTTACTGAAAATTTCAACATTGATACTCCTTCACTAAACCAAACTTATACTCCTTTTGTTTTATTGAATTTTGTTCATGCCTACACTTTTTTGTGTTATTGAATTCCGTTAGGCTTAATTCCCTTTTGTGATTGATATTATTATTGTGTGTGTGTGTGTGTGTGTGTGTGTGTGTGTGTGCGTGTGTGTGTTTTATTCAAGAAATTAATTAAGTAAACATATTCAATATTATTCTTTGCTTTTCATTAATTAGTCAACGTATATTTTTTCAATTTTTTAATGTAACATTACGTGGCAATGCCTCCCTCACCTACTAGGATTTTTTTTTAATGTAATGTTATGTGACAACATCCCCTCATATATTGGGGTTGTAGTGCTCTTCTTGCCATAAAAGTGAAAAATAATTTAAAGGTTTCTTTATACTTGACATGCGACATCTCTTATTATGTTAAGTTTATTGATTAGATCAAAACTCCATGTACACTTAAATGAATACATATAAACCACATATGTTAAGAAGTTCGAAAATCTATGGAGGAATATGTTGAGAGTGTTAAATAACTCAACAATAATTAAGTGAATATCTCTAGTATGACATTCCAATTAAATGTCACTCTATTTGGGATAGGAAACCCATCCGGATTCTAACTCAGTAACCATTCTTAATTTTTCAAAAATGTTGTGAGATATAGATAATCGTCACAATAAGGGATGCAAATTCTAAAATAAAACACTCTAATGCACTAAGATGAAAAAGGTAAGCTAGATATTAGTGGAATTAATTTAATAGGACTATTTACTTACACTCTCTATTAGAACTATATGGTGGAAACTTAATTGGATTATTTATTTATAGTCTATATAGAAATCATATGGAGGGAATTCAATAAGACTATTTACTATTTCATCTCTTAAACAACATTCTTCAAATAGATTGAAATTGTTGTAGAATGAAATTGTTTTTTCTTTATAATGAGTTTTTTTTAAGAAAATCAAAATATGGTATTATTTCAATGTCCAATTAAGAAGAAAACAACAATTATTTAAAGCCTCCACCAACATAATTTTCTATAAAAGAAATATAACTTATAATAATATTTTTCCATAAGAAGTATAGGTCTAATTATTGGTGAACATATGCATTCAAATACATAGCATCATTTGCAAAAGGACATAAAAATAATAATTTTTTTGTCAACAAAAATGAATGTTTAAATTAAACAGTTATCAAACATACATTGAATCAATTTTGATCCCTAGTGTCCATTTTTGTATCTTCATATTAAGTAGACATAAAAAAAGAGATGCAACAATATTAATAAATTACTAGCAAGTAGGAAATGCAAACAAATGAATATGCATTAAATGCAAGCAAGTGGAATAGGTAGTAAGAAGATCTATAAGTGGGGCTATGTAAAATTGGTAGAAATCAGTTGTAAATATTAATAACAAAAAGACAATTGATTCTAATTAAAATTATATCTCCTATATAAATAGCAAAAAAATCCACCACAACCAAAGCTTGTAATCTTCCATTCTCACTATTAATAAATAATGCATATATATATAAACTCTATACAATAAAATTTTATAAGGTAAAGATAATAATATTCCATGATATAAAATAAATTAGCATTTGCACCAGATGTTGCAAAGGAAATGCCGTAAGGCATAAATTGAAGAAAGCAAATAGAGAAAAAAATACTCTGATAAAGAATAAAAATATATTAAACAATCAAATCAATGCCCCATTAACTAGAACCACTTAGTAGACATTCCATATGAAATGGGCATATGATCCAAGAACATTGCTGCATAAGAGAGCCAATTAGTGAGCTAACATAAGTATAAATGGTTTCATATACTAAAATCCACAGGTCTAACAAATCTTGTTTAGCCATTTAAGATATAGAAGCTTCGAAACCTTTGTATATGAGCTATTGTCAAAGGACCGCCCTTGTCCTCAAAAGCATTACCAAGTGACACCTTATCTCTAATTTTATCAATACAAATAAGATATTTAATATCACAATGTAGGGTTTGATTAATTTATTTATGTACAAAATAAACCAGGTCAATATACTAAGTGAATACTTGGAAGATGTAACTCTCCGTTTTTGTAATTATATAAGCCAGCATTTTCTCAAGTTCAATCGATCCTGTCAAACACCTAAATTGATTGTATTTTCAATGAACATGGAGTAGATTGACCTGTGTCACAAGGGCATAAAGTGGAAGTGTGATGTAACTACATAGAAACTGCAAAGCAACCCTAGATACAAACACAAGCAACTCAAGGTAATTCTTATCAGATGATGATGGTATTGTCACCTAACTTACCTGAAATTTATATAGGGAAGAGTGACACATTTAAATATTCAAATTACAGAATGTGTCACCCTCAAGGTGGACAATGAAGGCTGGGTTTAATAAGGAAAATAAAGACTTAGTACAAACTGAGAGATAAGGTTCCATTTTTGCTGATGTCGTTTGACATTGAATTTATATGTCCACAGCGAGGCAATTATTGTTTTAAGCTTCATACTTATTTACTGTTTTTAATACTCCACACTTCATGAATCAAATCGTTTTATAATGCGATTAATTATCCATTCTTTCAAACTTATTTACTGTTACTAATACTCCATACTGCATCAATCAAATCCTATTATACTGCGATTAATCATCCATTTGTTCTTGAGGATGTAGATGGATCGGAAAGCCTTTAGTCAAGTGGGAAATAGGAAAGTAGGAGATCTTATCATCATCCAGTGCCTGCCATCTGCAAATATTAAGACAATTTTAGCACATTCTTGTAAAACACAATGTACATGTACAACATTCATAAAATTGATGTCTTATTTATCTTGCTATGAAAGAAGTATAAGAATGAAGCACATGACCTGAATTTGGTGATGAAGTGATGGAGAAAGAGGCCTAGCTCAAGTTTTGCCAGATGCATTCCTGAAGAGAGCCTGAGCCCCCCTCCAAATGGCATAAAAGAGGGGTTCTTGTAGAGCTCCTGCAATATAAAGTCCGAGAGATTACTAACAGAATTAGACACAGAAAGATTACTAAGAGAAGAATTAGACACAAAGATTACTAAGAGAATTAATTACATGAAGTAACGGTTTTGATGCTAATTAATTACATTATTTTCTAGAATCTGTTGCCAACGCCATGGGTCAAACTTGAGCGGAGAAGAATGGTACTTGTCGTCCAGATGGATGCTGTTCATAAGCACCAAGACTGACCACCCTTTTGGGATGACAAAGCCTTCTGATAACACAAGTTTATGATGATCAGATTTGCACCCAAGTTTATGATGATCAGATTTGCACCGAAAAGATTAAAATAAATGCTGGAATTGGAAGTATGAGATGAGATTTTATACATTTCAACCCTTCCAGAAAAAAGTACATATACATAAATAAAATTGTAAATTTTAGTAGAAACATGAATATCAACCAAGAAGAGTAAAAACAATATATTATTAAATGCCTTTAATTTTAATGTCTGCTATTGCTTCTCTGAAAATCGCTGGAGCAACATTGGCGAGACGATGTGTTTCATTTATGACCTGGGAATTGAACAAATACAAATATGATCAATCATCTCGATACCATATATCTGGTCTCAAATATAACAATTATCGAAGTTTAGGGTAACTGAAAAAAAAAATACTAAGGCAACACAAATTCTCACATTGGAGGAGTCTCGCCAGTCAAGTTCCCACATTGTACGTTTCTAGATCTTACACTAGTTTATTAAGCGTAACTTGTAAAATCTTTATATTGTGCTTTATCTAGATATAGGCCAGTTACTGAATGTTTCTGTTGTGGAGTTTTTTGCTACAAACGCTGTTAAATTTGTATGCTGGTGATATTTGTCTGCAAGGATCTGATGCCCCTAATTGCTGAAATGGCTTCTTGAGGGTTTTATTTCGGATCGGATGCAGAGGGTTTTAGTTTCAAATCTCTATATTGTTGCATATTCCTAGAAAAGGATTAAAACCCTCTTTGAGGTTTGTTTGGATTGGGGTTGCTTTCTTATCAGGCAGAGTCGGTCTTGACATCTGTGTATGTTTCAGGTTGTTGAAGAGATTGATGGTGGGTACTCATTTGGTCTGATTATTGCACTGGGATTGATTCAACAACGTACTAATCCAAATCTGTGGTTTTGAGTGTGTTCTCAAAGAATCCGTGAACCCCAAATCTGCGGTTTTGAGTGTATTCTCAAAGAATAAAGACTTCGAATAAGTCTTGAGGGAATTTTGCTGGGATTGATCTGCTCCAAGTTGGGTGTCTGCATTGAATGATTTTGGGCTTTGATATGCTAGATACGTTGAAGACATTTTGAGGTTAATGGGATTGTTCTGCTGCAAGTTGGGTTTTTGCATTGAATAATTTGGGCTATTAATATCATGTTCAAGCAGGGATCTAACCGGTATCCGAGATCCAAGTGATTCAAGGTCAAGCATGCATTTCAGATAGCCTTACCAGTTGTTGTGAGCATATGGTTGCTGTATCAGGTTAAGCATTCTCATGATAAGAAGCAGGCATATCAAAAACATGCATCTCTGAAGGCTGAGGCCAGTGGTGATGGTGGCAACAGATGGAACAGTGATGTATTTGGGCGTAAAGGGAAAGTGGAAATCCGTCAGGATGTTGGTGATACTGTGGATGTGGTGAAGCATGAAGGAAATACTAAGGAGGAAGAGGAGACTGTGGATCGGCATGAGACAGTGGAGGAAAATGGTAATGAAGATAAGTCACTATGATTTTGAAGAACCAATTTAGTTCAAAGCTTCCAAGCTAAACCATGGTAATTATAGTGGTTTAAGGCTTGTGGAATCCTTTTTCTTCACTTACAAGAGAATAAGAAGGTTTAACACTGAGTATCAGGCTACAGACGCATATTTTCCACACAAAATTTTGTGATGAATACTGTAAACATGGTTTAGCAGGCCATTAACAATGTTCGTACACTTAATGAGGAAGATACGAAACCTATCACCTAGATTAGGAACCAGAACTTTAACCATCTGATCATTGTACACAAGCAAATTACTCCTGATCATTGTACACAAGCAAATTGCTCCTGTTGTCATCAAGGACAACATAACTATTTGATTGGATGGTTGCCTCCTAGGGTTGACATCAATACCAACACCATGCTACCAACAACAATCAACTTACTAGCTTATATTATTTATACAACTCATAATATTTTAGCCTTAGTGAAAGCATGAAAACGAAGAAAAGAATGAAATCTCAGATGCATTGATGGATCTAGCCAAGAAATTTGGTGGAATTACGATTAAAAGGCACACCAAATCTACAAAAATTCAAAAGTTGATAAAAGATACATCATTGAATTGTCATTCAAAGACAATGCATATATCTAAGAATAGATTCACAAAGAAAAAAGGATCAAGTCAAGGTACTCACACCATTTTGTAAACAAATATGTACATTTTTGAATTATTATTCCAATCAATATAACACAAAGGAAAAGAGCCACGTAGGTCAGGCCATTATAATCATAGAAAGAACTACTAATTTAGTTCGATCATCAAAAGTCCAAATCTTGAAACCAGGAAAAGCTATATGCAATACATTGGCAACTCAGAAATAAAGAATTAAGTTATGTTATAAGCATATGGCATCATTTGAAAGACATATTGGTCACAGAGGTGTCCACAACATCACAAGGATGACAACCACAACATCTAAGCATGACCTGAACAATAATGTATTTTTGCACCAATCCTAGAGAAAAGACCTGAACAACCTATGTAAATAATTGAGTATCTCTCAACACAAGTGCCACTGATGTTTGAAAGAGCTCCATGTAAACCAAACCTATAACAAGTCATGCTTAACAATTAACAGAGTGATCAAACTATTTTGAAGTGTATATTTATAGAGAGAAGAAATATATAGAGAAATCAATGAACAACACAGAGACCAAAAACTATTGCACTATATGATAGCTTCAATTAGTCTTAGGAAACCATAGTATCTCATAATAGCTTTATACTGGAAAGAATACTTGAATAAACTAAGAATCAAATAGTCACATGAAGAAAAATTGAGCATCAAACATTCGAGCACATAGAGCAACATGAATAAAAATTGAATGCTTAGTGGACTTGGCCTGAGACAAATAGTCGATTAAGAAAAGATTAGAATTGCTAGTGTTCTATCAAGAAAATGATGGCCTAAAGAGACCTCAACATACATGAGTATGAATATTTATATTGGATTGAGACTCAGAACTACAAGATAAATGGAGCGGACCTTCAGTGCACAAAGAACCTGAAATGGAATAATCGAGTGGTCAGGTGGAAAGAAAATTTACAAATTTTGGCTAGAGATGCAGAGGTTCCAGAGTAGTTATCATTTGTGAACTTATGCATTATGTGGTATTCAGGATAACTAATATGTCGGACATAACATAGAAGTGGAACGTTCCATAGTTAGGGGACCTGAGTGACCTGGGCAAGAAACGAACCTGAGTGAGTATAAGACATGTAACGGACCTAAGAGTGAAATAAACCATGCTCGTTGACAGAGGTATATGTTGGAAGTATGCAAGAGGTGAATGGATTGACATAATCAACGTATTTCTAGTACTAGAATAGTAAGGGAATCATGTCAGAGCAGTGGTCAGGTCACAAGAGGCAAGAGTAGAAGATACCAGAGATAGATGCCATGATGAATTTGTTGCTCATTGAAAAGGATGACAGATATATGAATACCCAATTGATTCAATAAATAAGTAAATACCCAAGTATATGGTTCTTCAATTCACAAATAGTGAGCAGTCCTCAAGATATCAAATTCAAAAGCTTGGAAATGATTAATAGAACTAGTGCAATGAATTTTTGTTGGTGAGATTGTAAATGGAATGATAAAATTTGACTATTATTCACTCCTATACCAATGTGGCATGCCTTGCATCTTGTACGATAGTGTTAGAGTATGAAAAACATGTTGTTATTATTACCGTTATCTTACATCCAACTCAAACAGAATTGACACCAAGATAAATAGTCTCATAAATTTTCCTAGCCTAGCGAAGGTTGTTGTCATCATTTTGAAAGAAATAATTCTCCAGGCTTATATTATGATAGCAGTAGCATCCATGACATGTTATCCTTGTGCGAGAAAAATGAGGAAAATCTGGTGGTCCTAAAACCAAATCATTTGAGAAGGATTTCAATTGGAAAATTTGATTATGGTTCATGGTATGGTTTTGATGATGAATTATAGCTAATATATAGGATAATGGTGAACTCTCCTTCAAAAATACATCCAAATTTTCCATGAATTTATTTCCATGCTCAATGTTCTATCATGCTTGTCTTCCATACAAGACCTGAAACAAATGCAATTAGTCATACATGGAGTCCCTTTTTTGCAAATAATGGAGTTTATAATTTATTTACTGTTACTAATACTCCATACTGCATCAATCAAATCCTATTATACTACGATTAATCATCCATTTGTTCTTGAGGATGTAGATGGATCGGAAAGCCTTTAGTCAAGTGGGAAACAGGAAAGTAGGAGATCTTATCATCATCCAGTGGCTCCCATCTGCAAATATTAAAACAATTTTAGCACATTCTTGTAAACACAATGTACATGTACAACGTTCATAAAATTGATGTCTTATTTATCTTGTTGTGAAAGAAGTATAAGAATGAAGCACATGACCTGAATTTGGTGATGAAGTGATGGAGAAAGAGGCCCAGCTCAAGTTTTGTCAGATGCATTCCTGGACAGAGCCTGAGCCCCCCTCCAAATGGCATAAAAGAGGGGTTCTTGTAGAGGGGTTCATTCAAAGACAATGCATATATCTAAGAATAGATTCACAAAGAAAAAAGGATCAAGGCAAGGTACTCACACCATTTTGTAAACAAATATGTACATTTTTGAATTATTATTCCAATCAATATAACACAAAGGAAAAGAGCCACGTAGGTCGGACCATTATAATCATAGAAAGAACTACTGATTTAGTTCGATCATCAAAAGTCCAAATCTTAAAACCAAAAAAAGCTATATGCAATACATTGGCAACTCGGAAATAAAGAATTAAGTTATGTTATAAGTATATGACATCATCTCAAATTGATTAACAAAAAAACAATTGATTCTAATTAAAATTATATCTCCTATATAAATAGCAAAAAAATCCACCACAACCAAAGCTTGTAATCTTCCATTCTCACTATTAAT
This sequence comes from Pinus taeda, assembly GCA_000404065.3. Lineage (NCBI taxonomy): Eukaryota > Viridiplantae > Streptophyta > Pinopsida > Pinales > Pinaceae > Pinus > Pinus taeda. The sequence continues at coordinate 69,463 of APFE030597725.1, forward strand.
AAATAATGCATATATATATAAACTCTATACAATAAAATTTTATAAGGTAAAGATAATAATATTCCATGATATAAAATAAATTATTAATATATGGGTGAAGTCTCAAATATATTAAAAAATAACTAAAAAAAACCATAAAAAATATCACAATAGCTAAAAAAATGATAAAAAAATCACAAATATAATATATTATGAAATTTTTACTAATTAAAGAAAATAAAAAATAATTTTCATTTCAATTTTACCTATCTGCTTGCATTTCATATACAGAGAAAGAGGAAGCTTTTATAAATTAATATACCATAAACTTGGATGTGGGAACTGATCATGCGTTTGAATCTTTTTCATTCTTTATAAATTGTTTTTACTCATGATTTTTCATTAAATTTGAACTTGTAAAATTCGATAAAAAGAAACGTAAAAAAGAAAATTATAATCATGACTTCAAATTAACCATCTCTATTAGAAAAAATATTCACACCAAAACCATTAATATTAATATTATTAATCTTTGCTTCATAAATCAGTTGAGCATGAAACTTCTTTGATTTTTCAGTGGTATGATTATATTTTTTTAAAATTTATTAACTAAAAGTATTAAAAATATTATTAATAAAATTTTACAATAAATTAATTTTTACTTTTAAATCAGATATATAATTTTAATAATCATTATATAATTGAAAACAATAAAATACAAAATTTAGAATTGCAATCTAACTTTATATAATCACAATAAAGGTTTAAATATTTTTCACAAAACAATATTTTATATATACTTTCAAAACAGGGAGATGTCCTAGAGTTTAATGGTTACATTAATGTAACAATGTTACTGGTTTTATATACACTTTCAGAATAGGTAGATGTACTAGAGTTTAATGGTTACATTTATTGAAAATGGCAACAAGAAATTGTTAAAAATAGAAGTGTTAAAAATAGCACTGCTATAAATGGTAGTTTGGGTACCAGTGCTGGATTGGGCAATAGAGAATGAAAAATGGAAGTGCTAAAAATAGAATTTTTATTTTTAGTTGTTCAGGATAGATTCATATTTTTAGTCAATCCCTGGACTAAAGTAGGAAGTAAAATTCGAATTTGAACTTAACAACTATTTCAAAATAAATAAATTAATTATCCATAAGTTAATTAGTTGTGAAAAATCAAACATGAAGTCTATGTGAGTATATGCAATAGTTTCTCTATTAATTGAGGAATTTATCCATCAGTTGAAGAGATAAGGATGAGTTCTAATTTGAGTTATAAATAGTTGACTCAGTTAACTGAGTAAAGTCTAGTTAGATTGATTTAAACAATTTGTTTAAATTAAATAAGTTCAATTAGTTAATGCATGCTTGCATATAATTGTTGCACTTCAGATAACTAGAGATTCTCTCATGAATAACTCATACATGTTAGTTCAAACAGAGACTTAGTTGAAATCAAAGAAGAGAAAGTATACTATCAGTTGGATGAATATTTTTCCTATAAATGAAGCTCATTCATGATGATGATTTATCTCCTTCAGGACTGCGTAGTTGGATCAGAGGTTAGTGACTGTGTGAAGAGGCCAATCCACACAAGTGGTTGCACTGAACCCCAATCAAAATTGCACAAAGAAATAGGAGCCTTGGAGGGCAGAGGACAAGGTTTGAGAGATGTCTTTGACTATCTATGAGTAGCAGAGAGATTGCAGAGAGAGAAAGATAGCTTGAGATTTGAGTCTTTTTGTAAATTAGACTATATTTCCACTTGTATGATAATACAGAGTTGGGGTTTTAAGATGAGGTTTTGCCCATGTTATATCTTTTGTGTTATGTGTGATTGATTCATTCTTATCAGTTATAAGTGTTCTTATTGATGTTGCTCGTGATTGATTAAGCTTTCACTAAATTGCTTGTAGAAGTAGATCAAGTGTTTTGTTTTAGTATATTGTATTACCAGGTGATCTACAGGTGGGAATTTATACATGGTATCAGAACACATGTGATCAAGGAAGAACAGTATACAAGAAGGGATAAGTTGAAGTTTGTGATTCCTAAATACAGAAATCAATTTCTTCTCACATCTTTGTTTCACCTATGACGTTCTATGGTTTGATACTAAAATATGCCCTTGATGGCAGTTCAAATTATATAGCCTAAAAGAATCGCATTGAAGCAGTACTAGAGGATAATGGTCTAAATGACTTCATTGATCAAGAAGTCCTCAAGCCGGCTGGTGCTACTGAGTTGGCTAAATGGAAGAAATGTGTGGCTAGAACTGTTAGAAAATTATATATTACAGAGCAATGGAACACATAAAATATTGCAGAAATATAAACACAGAAAACACATAAAAAAAGAGAGACACAGATATATGTAGTTCACCCAGTTTGGGCTACATCCATGGAGAAACAACGAGTCCTTCTTTTTATATTATCTAGAAAACTGAATAGATACAACCTACAATGAATCTGCTATAACACCCTCTTCTCTCTCAATCTCCTTTCTCTTCCTCACTCAGAATACAGATCTACATAGATGCAATACAATTCCCTCATATATAGTGAGGGGTTTCCTTCTAGGGCAAAAACCCCGAAATTAAACATAACTTCTACCATAAGATCATCTGCCTAATGAAGGGCTCAGATTGACTATAAATTACTATGCTTTTACAAGACAATTTTACATCTGTTTTTAGCTTTGGGGGCACTGCCTCCGAACCCCTATTAGCCCCCGGATCCCTGCAGGGGGGACGAGTCCCCCCCTCCCCCGACATGGAGGGGTGTACAATCTTTCTGAGGTATACATCCGGTTAAAACCTTTGAATATAGAAGATAATCAGGCTCCACACCCAACAATCTCCCACTTGGAAACTAATTATAGCAACTCAGCTACTGCTTCATTTTCTAAACAATGATCCACTTTGGACATGGTTGTTTCTCATCTTCTTCATCATACTTGAAGACCAATTGAAACTGAGCAAATTCTCAGTTTCTCCCTGGTTACAACCTTTGTTAGCATATCTGCAGGATTTTGGCTAGTGTGTATCTTTTCTAGCTTCAACTGTCCATCTTCCAACACTGACTGTATGAAATGCTACTTGAGTTGTATATGTTTAGTCTTGCAAGGAAATGCAGAGTATTTTGCGAGATGTATGGCACTCTAGCTGTCACTGTATAATTTACCCAACTCCTGGTTCTTACCCAATTCATCCAGAAGCCTTTGTAGCCAAATCATTTCTTTACTAGACTCTATAGCAGCAACATACTCTATTTCTGTTGTTGAAATTGCAACAACACTTTGGATTTTTGAAACCCAACTGATAGTTGTTCCACTTTCAATAAATACATATCCTATAGTGCTCCTCCTATTATCTTTGTCACCTGCCCTATCTGCATCAACGTATCCCTGTAGAGTAATGTTTGGACCACCAAAGCATAATGCTTGATTTGTGGTACTTCTCAAATACATGAGAATCCACTTCACTTCCATCCAATGTTCTTTTCCTGGATTATTCATGTACTTGCTTACAACTCCCATTGCATGTGCAATATCAGGCTTTGTGCAAACCATTTCATACATTAAGCTTCCAACTGTTGATGCATATGGAACTTTAGACATATGAGTCATTTCTTCCTGTGTCTTCGGACAAGCCTCATTACTTAATTTGAAATGGCTAGCCAATGGTATAATAATTGGTTTTACATTCTGCATATTAAACCTTTTCAACACCTCTTCTATGTACTCACTTTGAGACAATGTTAATTTGCAATTCTTTCGGTCTCTAGTTATTCTCATACCAAGGATTTATTTTGTAGCACCCAAATCCTTCATTGCAAATGAGTTTGCCAATTTCCTTTTCAGCAAATTTATTTCATGTATGTTAGAACCTGCAACAAGCATCTCATCTACATACAATAACAATATAATATAGCTACCATTATTTTGCCTTTTGAGATAAACATAATGATCAAAGTGACACCTAGTATAACCTTGTTCAGACATAAACCTGTCAAATTCTAGATACCACTGCCTTGGAGCCTATTTTAAGCCATACAAGCTCTTCTTCAACCTGCACACTAGTTTCTCCTTTCCTTTTACCTCATATCCTTGTGGTTGTTGCATATATATCTCTTCCTCCAAATCCCCATGGAAAAAGGTTGTCTTTACATCTAACTGCTCAAGATGCAAATCTTCAGCTGCTACTAGACTTATAATAGTTCTGATTGAAGTCATTTTCACAAAAGGATAAAATATCTCATCAAAGTCTATATCATTTTTCTGTGCAAACCCTTTCACCACAAGTCTAGCTTTATACCTTTTTCTACCTCCATCTTCTTCCTTCAACTTGTAAACCCATTTATTCTACAATGTTGTTTTACCTGCAAGAAACCTAACTAAGTCCGAAGTCTGGTTATGTGCTAAGGAGTCCATCTCTTCTTTCATGGCTTGGTCCCACTTCTTCCTGGTTTCTACTTGCACTGCTTCTTCATAACATTTTGGTTCACCAGAATCAATCAACAATACATAATATAATGAAGGAGAGTACTGTTCAGGGGGTCTACTCATCCTGGTAGATCTTCTAACACCACTTTCAGGTGTTTGAAGTGCTTGTTGCTATTGTGGTTGTTGTTCTGGCTATTGATCATTATGATTTTTAGGCACCATCATTTTTTCTATGATCTCGTCAAGCACTGTGTATTCTCTATTTTCTTTTTCATGTTTCTTTTCCTATAGTTGATCCTTATACAAAACCTTTTCATTGAATATGACATCTCTACTCCTAATGATTTGATGTTTTTCATAATCATAAAAGCAATAACCAAAATCATTAACATCGTATCCAATAAAGGTACATTTCTTTGATTTTGCCTCAAGTTTTGTTCTATTTTCTTTATTAATGTGGACAAAGGTTTCACAACCAAAAGTCTTTAAAAATGAGTAGCTTACCTTTTTACCTATCCATGCCTCCTCTGGAATACCACCATCCAAGGAACTTGAAGGCCCTTTGTTTATTAGATAAATAACATTATCTACAACATCTGCTCAAAATTGTAAACGAAATCCTGCATGTAATCTCATGCACCTTGCACATTCCATGATCGTCCTGTTCATCCTTTCTGACATGCCATATTCTTGTGGTGTTCCTAGAACTATATTCTCTCTACGAATTCCATTCTTTGAACAATACCTATCACACTCTTTGCTGCAATATTCACCTCCATTATCTGATTTGAGACACTTCAACCTTTTTCCTGTCTCATTTTCAACCAAAGCTTTCCATTTCCTGAAAGTATCAAATACATCAGATTTATTTCGAATACAATAAATCCAAGTTTTTTTGGTTGCATCATCAATAAAAGTAACATAATATCGAGAGCCACCAAAAGATGATACCTCAGCAGGTCCCCATACATCTGTATGCACAAGCTCTAATTTTTCGCTCTTCTTTTCTTTCCCTACTCTAAGGAATCTAACTCTCTTTTGGTTTCCATAAACACAATTCTCATAGAATTTTAAATCAACATGCTTCAAACTTGGTGACAAATTTCTTAAGCGAAGAATCTGCATCCCCTTCTCACTCATGTGCCTGAGCCTATGATGCCACAATGATGTATCTTCTCTTGTAGAGATTAAAGCATTAAGAGAATTAGAGATACCATTGAATAAATAAAATGTACCAACCTTTCCTCCTTTCGGTATTACCAGGGATCCTTTAGTGACCTTCCAGGTTTTATCTGTGAAATTAGTTACGCAACCTTCACCTCCCAACTGCCCTGTTGAAATCATATTTTTCTTCAGATCTGGAACATGACTTACCTCCTTCAATAGCCATTGATTTCCATTCTTCTCTTTTATGAAAATTGTACCCATTCCTACGATTTTATAGGGTTTATCATCACCCAATTGAACATATCCACAATCTCCTTGAACATAATCATGAACGTGTTTCTTATTAGGTGTGGCATGGAATGAGGCCCCTGAATCTACCATCCAGTCATCAATAATATTTTTTAGTGAAAGAATCAAAGCATCTTGCAACACATCACCTGTTACATTCGCTTCATGATTAGTTTCTTGTTGCGTGTCTCCTTCTTTTCCCTTCCAAAACATGCAATATTTCTTCAGGTGTCCTTTCCTCCCACATTTCTAGCACACTATCGCTGATCTGGACTTGGATCTGCCTTTTCTTGACTTACTGCGATATCCTAGGCTCTTTCCTCTTCCATTTTTCTTCCCCTAGCCTCTGCAGTCAAAGCATTACTTGATGTTTCACCGGAGCTTTTCCGTCACATTTCCTTGCTAAGGATTGCACCGACAACATCATCAAACTTGAAAGCACTAGATCCAAAGACAGAGTTACTAATGGCCATAACTAAACCATTCCAACTTTCTGGCAATGAGCACAGAAATAACAGAGCCCTAACTTCATCATCAAAAGCTACCCCTACAGAACTTAACTGACTTGTAACTGTATTAAAATCATTTAAATGATCTGCAATAGATCCACCTTCAGACATCTTCATATTAAATAAACGCTTCATAAGAAATACTTTATTTGAGGCCGAGGGTCTTTCATATAGTTTGGCCAATGTCGAAATTAAACCCTCTATTTTTGTTTCCTTTGAAATATTAAATGCTACTGACACTGCTAGGCACAACCATATTGTTCCAAATGCCTTTCTATCGAGAATGTTCCATTCTGTGTATGTCATACTCATCGGCTTCTTTGTGTTTTTAGTCAATGGTAGGTATAGATCTCTCTAATATAGAAAATCTTCCATCTACATCTTCCATAGCTGGTAGCTTTGGCCGTTGAATTTTTTGACTCTAAACCTACTATCTTCTGCCATTGCTTCCACTTAAACCAGGAACCCTTCTCTCATGCAAGTTTATCAGCCAAATAGACCTTCGGCTCTGATACCAGTTGTTATAAAATTATATATTACAGAGTAATGGAAGACATAAAATATTGCAAAAATATAAACACAGAAAACACATAAAACAATAGAGACACAGATATACGTGGTTCACCCAGTTTGGGTTACATCCATGGAGAAACATCCAGTCCTTCTTTTTATATTATCGAGAAAACTGAAGAGATACAACCTACAACAGATCCATCGTAAAACCCTCTTCGCTCTCAATCTCCTTTCTCTTTCTCACTCAGAATACAGATCTACATAGACGCAATACAATTCCCTCATATATAGTGAGGGGTTGCCTTATAGGGAAAACCCCCTAAATTAAACATAACTTCTACTGTGAGATCATTTGCTTAATGAATGGCTCAGATTGACTAGAAATTATTATACTTTTACAAGGCAATTTTACATCTATCCCCCCACACACGCCCCCCCGCATGGAGGGGTTTACAATCTTCCTGGGGTATACATCCAACTGAAACCTTTTGAATACAGAAGATAATCAGGCTCCACACCCAACAAGAGAAAGGAGAATCCTTTTGGAGGGAGTTCGAGATCACGTAGTCTCGAGTTTCCATGGGAAGGAGACACTATTTTCAATGTGGAATACATTGAAAGATCTATATCAAAATATCAGTGATCAGAGGAATACACTGAAAGACAAGCTTCAGAAGATCAAGTGTGAAAAGGGTGACATAATCTTTACGTATCTGAACAAGCTCACCACATGCAGAGATGAGCTTGGAAGTGTAGGGATCGTGACAACTAATGATGACATGGTGAGTCTTGCACTCCTCGGTCTTCCTAAGAGCTAGCATAGCTACCAGTTCTCAGTTGATGGAAGAGAGAAACTGCCAGATTGGGAAAAACTTAGGTTGGATTTGATAAAGGAGGAGATAAGATGAAGCACCAGAGATGGTTCTTCATCCATGGAGGATGAAGAAAATTGTGCCTCAGCGAGTAAGGTGAAGAAGGGGAAGGAAATGGTTTCTCATTCCAAATCCAGTTCTTCTCATGGTGGGAAGAAGTATGACAAATCGAAAGTATGATGCTTTTGTTGTCATGAGGTGGGCCATTTTGCTACAAATTGTCCACTGAGGAAATCTAAGAAGGGAACCGTGGAAGGATTAGAACGTGAGGCATTGTTCTCATAGTTCAAATTGGATTTCACATTGTTCACATGCATGGTTTCATCCATGGTGGGAAGTGGTTAGTTTCTTGACAGTGGAGCTTCATTCCACTTGACCGGAGACAAGAGTGTGTTCAGTAATTTGGAGGAGAAATATCTCCAGATACTCATAGTGATAGGTAGCGATAAAAAGTATAGCGTCTTAGGTGTAGGCACTATTATTTTTCAGAGGTAGCATGGAGCTCGCCTTACCTTGATCGATGTCAAGTATGTACCATGACTAAAGAGAAACTTGGTGTTGATCGCGATGCTAGAAGATAGAGGCTATGATGTAGTCTTCAGTAAGGCAAAGGTTTTCCTTAGACACATCATCACTAGACAAGTGAAGAACATCGGTTCATGGATCAAGAACCTGTATGCTCTTGAGGTTCAAGGTGCATGACAAGCCTTGACCACCAAGGCAACTGATGGAGACATTTTCGTTGAGAGGGAGAGTACATTACCTCTCAAAATGTAGTGCCAGAAGAAGTCTCAGACGATTGTGGAGGAGCCATGATTGGTGAAGCAACTTTAGGAGCTTGTGGAGCAGCAACAACTAGAGAAGTTGAGAGGAGACAAAGTGGAAGCATACACTCATGCAAATACCTCTAGTAGGGGGAAACTTCGAGCCAAGTGGGCATAGGGATAACATGCATCCATACCTCCAGGTAGGAGGTGGGGCGATGTGGAGTGGTCGTCCAAAGGAGGAGGGGCAGGATCCTTGAGGTACCCAACCTCTTTGATTTGACTTTCCTACAAGAGCCCCGATGAGGAGTAGAAGGACTGACTGATTGGGTAGAGACAAATGTGGATGGAGTGGTAGAGAGAGCTACAGTGCAGGAGTCCCAGGACTATATAGAGCTAGGAGGCTTCAACGATGTGAGAGGGATAGGAGTCTTGCACCAATGCAAGATGGCATAGAGAGGTGTGCAATGGTGTGAGATGCATGGAGTGTTGCAGTAGCTCAGAGGTCATAGAGGGAGAACTTGTTAGAAACAGGTAGAGATTCAACATCAGAGTATGGTTCTAGCCCAACAGAGAGGTCAGCGGGGAGTTTTTTTTGTTCCGAGAGTTGTTGGAGAAACCACACTTGGTAGAAGTGTTACATGCAGAACATTCCAGAGGTCCAAGATCAGGTTCGAGTTGAATTCCTTTCTTGTTGAGGGAGAGTGTTGAAAATGGCAACAAGAAATTGCTAAAAATAAAAGTGCTAAAAAATAGTACTGCTATGAATAGCAATTTTTGTACCAGTGCTGGATTGGGCAACAGGGAATGAAAAATGGAAGTGTTAAAAATAGAATTGCTATTTTTAGTAGTTCAGGATGATTCCTAATTTTTGTCAGTCCCTGGACTAAAATAGGAAGTAAAATTCGAATTTGAACTTAACAGTCGTTTGAAAATAAATAAATTAATTCTCCATGAGTTAATTAGTTGTGAAAAATCAAACATGAAGTCTGTGTGAGTACATGCAACATTTTCTCTATTAATTGAGGAATTTATCCATGAGTTAAGAGATAAGGATGAGTTCTAATTTGAGTTGTAATTAGTTGGCTCAGTTAACTGAGTGAAGTCTAGCTAGATTGACTTAAACAGTTTGTTTAAATTTAGTAAGTTTAGTTAGTTAATGCATGCTTGCATATCACTATTGCACTTCAAATAACTGAAGATTCTCTCATGAATAACTCATGCATGTCAGTTCAAACAGAGACCCAGTTGAGATAGAGAAGGGACAGTGTACTATCAGTTGGATGAATATTTTTCCTATAAAGGAAGCTCATCCATGATGACGATTTATCTCCTTCAGGATTGCGTAGTTGGATCAGAGGTTAGTGAGTGTGTGAAGAGGCCAACTCACACAAGTGGCTGCATTGGACCCCATTCAAAATTGCGAAAAGAAATAAGAGGCTTGGAGGGCAGTTGGAGAAGGTTTGAGAGAGGCCTTTAACTGTCTATGAGCAGCAGAGGGATTGCAGAGAGAGCATGATAGCTTGAGAGATGATTCTCTTTGTAATCCAGACTATATTTCCACTTGTATGATAATACAGAATTGGGGTTTTAGGCTGAAGCTTTCCCTGAGTTATATCTTCTGTGTTATGTGCGATTGATTCCTTCTTATTAGTTATATGTGTTCTTATTGATGTTGTTCATGTTCAATTAAGCTTCTGCTAAATTGTTTGTAGAAGTAGATCAAGTGTTTTTCTTTAGTATATTGCATTACCAGGTGATCTATAGGTGGGAATTTCTACAACATTAATGTAATAATGTCACTTATTATGAATGATTAATTTAATAGATTTTATAATAAAATTTTTATTGATGGTTGAGATATTTTAAGAAGCTTTTCTTGTGAATTTGATATTATAATAATTGTTGAATTTGATATAATGAAGTCATAATCTATTGTCATCTTATTAGTTAGAATCGATATCATTTTTTAGTAGTAGTGGAGCTATGTTTACTATTTTATTTTCTATCATGATACCATAGTAGGATTAGGCCTAACTCCCTAATAGGAAATTTAAGGAAAATGAAATTATGTGAAATGTAGTATATTTCGTAGGATTGGAGTAGGTATAGGATAGGAGTAGGTGTAGATTAAACTAATATAAGTGTATGAATAATTTTTCAATGAGAATAAATTATCGTTGTTATGAGTAGATGGCATATTGCCTTATTTTCATAATAAAGAAGTTAGCACATAGCACTATGTGGCCCATTTGTGCTTTTCAGAGTCATCATCGCCATCATTATGGTTGTCTATGAGAGTCATTGCATATATCATTCGAGCAATTATATTCAATAAATATTAGGTCTATACAAATAAAGAGAAATATGTTGTCAATTGATGGAAGATTATGAAATGTCGATGCCAGGAATAAAGAAAGCTACAATCATGCTAGAGATGTCATAAGTGTTAGAGCCACCATTGTAAAATAAATATTAGGACACATTAGGTACAAAGAGCCGCAAGTGGAGAAGGAAAGGATGTGGAGAATCATTACCTAGTGATGGAGTATTTTTAGATTCCTAAAGTAGAGTTATGGAAAAGTTTTGACCATTAGATCATCCATTACTACACAAAATAATAGTGTTTATTAGAGATTAACTAATTCTATGAAAATATATTTGAGCTTTAAAGGGGGAATAATTTTATTTTTTTTGAAGAACAAATCACATCTGCCCAACACTAAAGTCTTACATTACACAATGTTAGTCAATTTTCAAATTAGAAAGAGCTTGGGCTTGAAATTTTGTTCAGTATGTTCAGACAAGGACCATTCATGAGCTTTCTGGTATATTTCTTAGATATCTTAGGGTGTTATGGTGTTTGGTGTAGAGCATAGCAAACCTTGTTAGAAATAGTTTTTTTACTAAATGTGACCTTTTGGGCTCGTTCTTTAAAGACATGGAAGAATGTAGTAGAACATAGATAGCTATTCAAATAGTCTAAGATGATGGTGGGTTAGGAAAATTGTACCTCATTGGGATTGTGAGATCTACTTGTGGGGATAGTTGCCCAATAGTTTTGGAGAGGTCCACAGTCTAGAAGTTCAACATCATACCTTTACGAGAGTCATGAGACATTGCAAGTGCTATTGGTGTTCAATGGTGTTGGGAAACTTGGGTCATATTTATGAGACTTTCTTTTGGTGGAAAAGCAAGCAACTTAAAGAAGCCTTACTTCCCCAAGAACTACCTTCAAAATATGAAACTTTTAATATGTTTGGTTCTATTATGTTTAGTAAATGTGTGTTTGTTTCTTTGATAATGTAAGCATTAAGAGGAAATATTGGATTTTAATACTTATATCAATGTAATAATGTCACATATGTTGAGTGATCAATTGAATATATTTCATAATAAAAGTGGTTAGAAATAGTTGATTTTTTTATCAACTTCCCCTTGTAAACTAAAAATAAGATATATTTGATAACAACTTATGAACTCTATATAATGAAATCAAAATTTATTTTAATTATATTATTCATTTTTGAATTCAGGCTTCTATGATCCATAATGAATTATGAAAAGTCTTTTGGTAGAAATCACATAACAAAAATTTTTGGCCAACACGTTTCGAA
>APFE030597725.1:81923-93045 GCA_000404065.3 Pinus taeda
TTCTTAATAATATTTGATTTTAATAAATTAATTCAAATATTATTTTTCAAAAACTAACCATTTAATATAGTCGTGACTTAATAATATTTTTTAATATCATAATTTAAATATTATTTTTCAAAAATAGTTGTTATTTGAAATTGTTGTCTCTGCATTGTTATCTATTTAAGTCATTGTCATGGTTTTCATCTTCATTTGGTCTTGATGATGAACCACACTAGTTGGTTCGAAACACATCAACCAAAAATTTTGTTATTTGATTTCTACCGAAAAACTTTTCGTAATATATTATTCATACTCAATATCTTTTTGATGGGTATGCCAACTCTACTATCCCATTTTTTATTGTCTTCATCATACTCAATATCATTTTTTTTGCATGTCAACTCTACTCTCCCTTTTTAATCCAAATGGTAAAATTCATACAACTTGAAACCATTAACAATATTACCTCCTTTATACATAAATTTATATAATCCTTAATCTTATACTCCATGCATAAATTGTTAACATGCCCTCCAGAAATACACCTTACACAAATTTAACACAAAGCACATGCCCTATTCTCAATTTCCTTAACACAATATTACTTAGTATTTGCAAAGAAATTGAGAGAGAACATAAGATCCCCTATGACCATCATGCTTACTCATATTTTTCTCATTTCGGCCATTCTTCTAATTTTTTCTTCCTTATTAATCAAATTCCTTGAAATAATTCTCATGTATGCTTTTTAATATAATGTTTTTTTGATTTCCAAGGATTGTATTGTCCCCTTGATATTTTGTGAACTCCCACTTATGTTTCCTTTCTCATTTCACACACAACCATCTATGTGGAATATTCTTTAGGTGAAATTGGTAGTTTGAGTTAAGCAGAGAAATATATGGGGCTTTGACTTAGTGAGTAATAGTGGAGAAAGGAAATTCTATTTTCGTGATTACTTGGAACAATAGTCATGCATTTTCTCCATTAGTACATAGTCGATACATACACATTTATCTCGCCTAACAAACTTCAAAACAAATATTTCTTATTTGGTGTGATTTATCTTACATGTGGTATGTGCATTTGTTATTCATTTCCATTCATGTGTTACTTACACACACACCTATTTTTTTAAACATGAATGAGTATAGTTTGGTTATATTTGTGCCCAGTCACAACAAAGACACGAGAAATTTTACAATATGATCTCTTTCTTGTGAGCCCCTTTAACTATTTTTATCTAATGACATTTCTACAAAAAAAGATTAAAAAATTATTCTCCTCCCAATAAGAGTAGGGAGGGAAAAGTTCCAAAACTAAATCTTTGAATTTTTTTCCCTACTGCTTCATTGAAGCAAGAATATATTCTAACAAATTTCTTGCACAAGAAAATGAAGAAACAAAACATTTTTATAAATTTCCAGAAGACGACCTATGACTCAGTACCAAAATTCTTTCTTCTATGATCTTTCTTACTTCTTCTTACCATTGGGAAGAACATTGATTTTTAAGCAAATTTGAATAGGAATTCTTCTCAACTACCTTATGAGATCTTCATCTTTCACTACATGAGGAACCTTTGAAGAAAAAAATTCCACTGTAGAAGTTCCCTTTGGGGAGTTCAGATCTAGTCCTACTTCTTCTTTCAAATCAAGTAGTACCTTTGGAATAGGAGAAGAGATATGATATAGTACTAGTTGATCCACATGGACCTTAACACTATCACCTTCTACCTCAAGAACATTCAGTACTTCATAACTATTGGTAGAAAGTGGTTGGCACGAAGATTCAACCTTGTTGAGTTGTTGCTTCCTATTTTTGTTCTTCTTATGTTTCTTGTTAACTGGAATGATTTCTTGCATATTTTCTCCTTGCTCCTTTAGGCGGAGGTGCAGGAATTGGAGAAATTCGAGAGACTAATGATTTTGGAAAACTTTTCACAAAGTGTTTATAATCATGACATAGATTACACTTAAAAGGAACTTGTTCATAATCCAGAGCCTGGAGATGAGTCCATCCATCCATATTTCATTGAATTGCCTTAGTGAGGCCTTTCGAGAAATCCATTTCCACACAAATTCTAGAACAATTGACAAATTGTTTTGATGTTTAATGTTATTGGTAATAAATCAGCCCATTTTATCTCTCATTTCCTTAAGAAAGCCTTTATCCTAGCAAAGAAGAGGAACAAATGGAAATATAATCCACACAAGCACCGAACAAATTTCCATCTTTGGATTGAATTCCATATTCCAATGAGTGAAGAACAAACATCTAGTATGCATGAAATAAGGTCTCAACTTATATATGAAGTCTTTATCTTTATGGTTTTCAAAATGAAATGTGTAATACCCATTTTTACAGTAACAAATGCCCAAGGGTTCATGATTTTACCAATTCATAGAAACCCAATTTACAGTGATTTCATAACTTGTCCATAGGCTAATGAACTTTCCCAAAAAACCATTTTCCTTCAAAGTTACCACAATCTATTTTGCTAAGGGAGAAAACCCTTGATCCAAAGAAGGGATTGTTTCTTCCTTCTTCAAGAATTTGTTTAGGGCACTCATTGTCCTTGCATTGAACACAAAAAAAACATCACCTGCTTGATCTCACTTCCAAATGCAGGACATAAAAATAAACCTAATTTCATAGCATAATCCTCCAAGGGGATGACTAATCTACACTCCTTATGCTCCTAAGATTATTCTCACAACAATCTTGACTCCAGTGCCAGCACCCCTTCAATACCCTATGACTCGGCTGCTCCTCGTTCTTCTCCTCCTTCCCGACTTAAGTTTTTGGTAACACTGCATTCCAACACTATGACTACCATGGAGGACAAGAAAACACAAACATATTTAATGGGTTTGTAGCGGTGTAGAGGAAGGTAGTTAGCGAAACTTTAGGCATAGTGGTGTGGGCCAGAGGTTCTTTGCATATTCAAGATTTTAAAATGACTTTTACTTCATAACCAACTATATTTACCAATAACTTAGAAATACTTAGACTTAAAAAAATGCTTTTTAACTTGAGATGGTCAATAAAAATAAATAAATAAAAAAATTTTAATTCGAAAAAAACTATGCTTCATTTTAATTATTTATTATTCTTACCATTTTATTAAGCAATTGTCTATAACACGACTTTTTGAAAGCCTTTCCGGTGGGTTTTTCCGGTCAAAATCCGGTAGCAATTTATTCGAATCACAAGTTTGATAGCTAGTTTCTGCACAATCAAAGCGTCCCAGGGGTTTTTCAGGGTGCTGAATCCAAATATGCAGTTAAAAAACCATTTTAACTGCAACAAATCAGGATTTAACCTCAATTTCTTCCGCCGGATTCCGTCACCGAAATCTCCAAAAAGTCGCATTATAGACAACTCCTTTTATTAAAAAGATTAACCATATTATAAAAAAATTAACAATACAAAAATGTTATATTTTTAAAAATTAATAATGGATTTATTATTGTAATTACAAAAAACAGTAAAAAAAATAAATATTGTAATTCTAAAGAATATTGGCCTACATATTTCTGTTATATTCTAAGTTACTCCATTTTAGAGTTTTTTATGAAAGGGTAATGGTATCTTCTAACTCTTAATCTAAACCATTAATATACTCATTCAACAAATAAGTCCAAGTTACAAATCAATTTGAGTATATAAAAATATAGCAATCGTTTTGTAATTTATCAAATACATTAATGTCATGTAATATTTTTAATTAATTCTTTTAGGGAAATGTTTTTGAAATTGTTTTTAGCTGGGCATATGTATTGTGATGCAGTAGAATGAAAATATATAGTGCTTGTGTTGTGACTATAAATAAGTCAACGTTACTTTACTGATTTAAAAAAAAAAAATCAAATGTTTCTTTAATGGGTACTGAATATGTAGTTCTATGTCTACTTTGCTAACTTTTGCTGCCTCTACTCTGGTGTTGTCTCTGCTCCGGTGGACCTTCTCCTTTTCGGCGTCAATTAGGTTTTCTCTCGCCGTGGAATATCCTTTGGAGCATTGAGGGAACAACAGTGTTTTGCTCTATTTTGTGCCGCTTCTATGGATGTTTCCGTTGTTCTTTTCTGTAGGCAGATGTGGATGATTGAGGCAGTGTTCTTCCTCTGTTTCTCGCCTGATTCGGGTGGAGAGTTTGAGGGGGCGAGGAAGGAGTGGCTTCTTTTTCTGCTCTCTTCCTCATTTTGTGCCTCTCCTTTTGTATTGGGCAGTCAGATCTTGCGTTGTCTTCCGATGCTTGTCTACTTGGTGCTTTGGTGCCACTTCTACACCTTATAGATGTGTTTGCCTTGTTTTTTCTGGGGCAATATTGGCCTTTCAGGGCTATATTTGGGATCTGTTTAAGCAGATTTGTATGTGGCTCGGTCCACGTTTCTGCATATGCTTCTTGCATTTGCATTATGTAATCTTTTTTATATGAATATATTATGTTTTTCTTCCTGAAAGAATATGTATTTTTATGTCACAGTAAAGAGTAAGGTAAATTGTGAAGGCAAAATGTTAAAGGTAACATATTGGATATGTATTATGAGATTTAAGTCTAATAATTATTTAAATTAATAGATATATATATATATATATATTATATATATATATATATAATATATATTATATATATAATTATAGATATATATATATATATATATATATAATATTTATATATATATATATATATATATATAGATATATATATATAATATATTATATTATTAATTACAGTAGATATATTTTTTAATTTTATTGTCATTATAAAGAAGAAATATAGTTAATTTTTTTTACAAGGAGTTTGAAGAGTAATGTAGCTCCATTGATTTTATGGAAAGGCATTTTATATATAATAAAAAAGTTAGAGTATAAAATGTTTATAAAGAGGAAGAGTGTTGTTAAATTTTTTATTTTAAAGTTAAAAAATCTGAATAAAATATTGAAAAAATGTTGAGATTGCAACAAGATGGTGGAGCTTAGTGAAAAGAGTCACCTTCACTAAGTGAGCCCGTAGGCAAATTATGGCGCAAAGTCTATTTTTAGACTATGTCTATTTTTATACATATGGATCATGTCTATGAGCTGTAGGATGCTATTTATGGATGATTGGTCAAGTTGGCAAAAATAGATGGACTTCTATTTTTAGACAATAGCGGTGACACTGTCAAGTCTAATTATAGAGTAGTCAAATATTATTAGCTTATAATAATATTTAGACTATAAACTTTATCTTATTCTCTTGGAGCACTTTAGTTTGAGCTACAGATGTGGCACATGTAGCTGCCAGAAGGAAATACATTCTCTTTGTGGTTCAGTTGAGTTGTTGCATGCATGACTTCAGTTAGAACTCAATCAGTTGAGTTTGGTGGAGTTGATGGAGTTGTGTTCAATTTGACTTGGTTAAACTAGTTATAATTAGTCTAACTGCAAATAGACTAATGATGAGTTGTTAAACTAATTATTAACTCATAATGCAACTAAAGAATACATTAGTTAACTCAGTTGTGTATCAGTGCATGTTCAGTTCAGCAGGGACAGGGGTTAGAGGATCTTATTGCTATCAATTGTGACTATAGTTGTGCATGAGGATTTGCACAATCAATGGGATTGAGTTATTCCAATGAGAATTGGCCAATACCAAGTGATTATAGCCTCTTCTCACGTGATTCCCAGTGTGAGTGATTCTTTTGAGGCAAATACGAGTTTCGTTCAACCATTCTCATCCATTCTTGTGCAAGTATTGAGCAGTGGAGGCAGGCAAGCAGTGGAATAGATTTGGAGATCAGATCTAAGCTGTATTGTGTGTAATAGGTTGAGATAGTGCTGGATACTTGTGAGAAGTATTGACTATTGTAATGTTACATGTCCTCAATCATTAATATACAGATAGTGTGGGGTTTGCAGCTATAAGCTTTCCCCGGGTTACATACTGTGTTAATGTGTGCATGCTCTTGATGTTTTATTGTTATTGATGTTGCTATATTGATGATCAACGTAGACGAGCTTATGTATTATGTATGTATTCTGCAATAGTACATGATCAGGATAATCTCCATTGAATATGTGTTTATTATTCAAAATTTCTACATGGTATTGGAGCTGTTGATCATCAAATCTACTATTCAGGAAGTGTTTTCATTCTATTTCTTCAGGCAGAGTCTGTAATCGGGCCAGGTAGCCTCTGGACTCATCCTTTCTTTGGAAGGTGAGATATCCGGTGAATTCCCATACAGTCGATCTCTGTACAAGAAATACCTTGTTCTCATGAATTCTAGATCGAAAGCGGTTGATTTGGAGTTGGTGGAATTCGAATTTGCAGCAGTGTTTTCTTGGTGTCAAAACTAAGATGTCTTTCACAAGATTGCAATTGGAGTATGCCCTTGAGGGCAGTATGAACTATATTGCATGGAAGGATAGGATGGAGGCAGTATTGGATGATAACGGGCTGAAGGAGTTCATAGAGACGGATGTCCCAAATCCTACTGATCCTACTCAAGTTGATGCTTGGCAAAAGAAGACCACAAAATGTCAAAGGATTCTGTTGGAGGGCGTGAAGGATCACATTATGTCTAGCCTTCATGGAAAGGCTACTCCATATTTGATGTGGAAATCATTAACAGGATTATTCCAAAGCAAGAGCAATCAGAGGAAGCTGGCGCTCAAAGATAAACTCAGAAACATCAAATGCGAGAAGGGTGACAGTATGCCCAAGTATCTCACGAAGTTCACTCAATGTCGAGATGAGCTGGGAAGTGTGGGGGTTACTATCGATGATGAGGACTTGGTGAGCTTGGCTCTCCTTGGTATTCTGAAGAGTTGGCATTCCTATCAGAACTATGTCAATGGTCAGGAGAAATTACCAGGATGGGAAAGACTGTGGTCAGATCTTGTGCAGGAGGAGACCAGGTGGAGTACCAGGGATGGATCTTCATCAAAGGGAGTCGATGAAGAAAATTGTGCTTTAGCTGCTAAAGCAAAGAAAGGGAAGAGCAAGAAAGCTTCTTAGTCTGGTGCGAAAGGCAAGAAGCAAGACATGTCCAAGGTGAAGTGTTTTCATTGTCACCAGCATGGTCATTATGCCACTAAATGTCCGTAGAAGAAGAAGAACAAGCAAGCTGCTGGATCTGCAGTAGGAGAGGCTCTAGCCTCACAGTTTGAGCTTGATTTTTCATTGATCACATGCTTGGTTTCTTGTGTGATGGGATTGGTGTGGTTCTTGGAAAATGGTGCATATTTTCACATGACGAGAGATAGATATTTGTTTTTTGATCTGGACGACAAAGATCTTGGAGCGCACATCGAGATGGGCGATGATGGTAGATACAGTGCGACCGGTATCGATACCATTTCCTTTGAGAGGGAGTCTGGTAAACCCTTCGTATTGAAGGAAGTCATGCATGTTCTAGGATTGAAGAAGAATCTTATCTCTGTGGTGATGTTAGAATACAAGGGGTATGATGTTGTTTTCAGTAAGGGAAAAGCTTTCCTACACAGCAAGACAACTGGTGAGACTCGGAAAATAGGGTTTCGAGTAAGGAACCTTTATCAGTTGCATGTAGATGGATACGCAACAATGGCAGGCAAAGTAGAAGGATTGGTGAGCCGGGATGATGGCGAGTTGTGGCACAGGCAATTGGGTCACCTTCACCATGGAGCCTTAAAAATAATGCAGCAGATCACTACAGGGCTTCCTAAAGGCACACTTGCACAGTCAGATCAGTGCAAGGGGTGTACTTTGGGGAAGTTTGTGAAAGCCACCTTTCACGAGAAGGATAGTCGCGCCACGAAGATCCTTGAGAGAATTCACACAGATGTGTGTGGACCTTTCTCAGTGGCTTTGACAGCAAAACACAAGTATTATGTGATTTTTGTTGATGATTTCTCTCGTAAGTGTTGGATCTTCTTCATGCAGAAGAAGAGCGAGACATATTCAAAGTTCTATGAATTCAAAGCACTGGTCGAGAAGGAGTTGGGGAAGAAGGTGAAGGCTCTCAGGAGTGGTAATTGTGGTGAATACATCTCGGATGCGTTAAAGGATTTCTGCAAGAAAGAAGGGATTCAAAGAGAGCTCATAGCTCCCCATAACCCACAATAGAATGGGGTAGCTAAGTGGAAGAACATAACGATCGTGGGTGTTGCACGGGCGATGTTGCATGATCAGTGCCTACCCCTTCACTTGTGGGCGAAATCATGCAATACAACAGTTTATGTGCAGAACCGCTGTCCTTATAAGATACTTGTCATGAGTACACCAGATGAGGCTTATTCTAGTAAGAAGCCTGATCTTTCTCATTTGAGGATTTTTGGTGCTAACTTTTACATGCATGTGACGAAGCATGCCAGGAAGAAGTTGGAGTCGACCACAGAGGTCGGGATATTTGTGGGGTACACTGATACGCCCCACAACTATCATGTGTATTTGCTGGACAGTGGTAAAACTGTTGTGCGATGGGATATAAAATTTCAGGAGGAGAAAGCCATGAAGTGTTCGCTTGAGAGGGAGCTACACTTGCATGCAGATGAGGAGCTATTAGTTCCTAAGGATGAGCTTCAGGATGTGGATCAGCCATAGTACAAGGTTCATGGAGTGGAAGAGAACACTCAAGCAGTGCCAACCATCAGAGGGCGAAAGCGCTTGACGGAAGCTGAGCGGCTGGCTCAAGATGCAGAGAAAGTTGTAGGACCACCTACAGCCCAACATAGACAGAGACAATCACCTGATCAGTACACTGGATACATGGCTCTTATGAGCAAGTGTGTTGTGACTGAGCCATACTCTTTCGAGGAAGCTGTGGAGGATCCCGCATGGTTAGACGCCATGGTGGAAGAGTATGATTCTATTGTCAGAAACAGTGCATGGGAGATTGTTCCTAGACCAGAAGGGAAATCAGTGGTGGGTTCGAGATGGATCTATAAAGTTAAGCAGGAAGCTGACGCAAAGTGTGGAGAAGCACAAGGAAAGATTCATTGCTCGAGGCTTTTCACAGATAGAGGGGATCGATTATGAGGAGACCTTTGCACCTGTCACAAGGTATTCTTCCATACAGATGATTCTTGCTCTCTCAGGGAAGATAGGATGGCACATTCATCAGATGGATGTGAAGACTGCGTTCCTCAATGGATTCATTGAGGAGGAGGTGTACATTGAGTAGCCCGAAGGTTTTGAGGTCTTCAGCAGCGAGTCGCATGTGTGCAGGCTCAAGAGAGCGTTGTATGGGTTGAAGCAAGCACCACGTGCTTGGTACAAATGGATAGACAGCTATTTCACTAGACTTGGATTCTCCAAGAGCGAGGCGGATCCTAACCTATACCATATTGTGGTGGAGGGTAAGTTGCTTATCATTGTACTGTAAGTAGATGATTTGATTCTAACGGGTGATGAGCTATTGATACTTTCATGCAAGGATGATCTTGCTAAGGAGTTTGAGATGAAGGACTTGGGCCTACTTCACTATTTCCTAGCATTGGAAATATGGCAGTGTAATGATGGACTGTTTGTTCTCAGGGTAAGTATGCTCGGGAGATACTGGAGAAGTTCAACATGAATGGCTGCAAGCCTATTGATACTCCTCTTCCTAGAGGTTGGAGGAAGGAGTTTGCCACTTTGGGAGAAGAAGTGGATGCCACTATTTATCGACAGTTGGTGGGGTTGCTGATGTATTTGGTCAATACATGACTCGATATATGCTATGCAGTTAACCAACTTTCACAAGCTATGGTTAAGCCTACAAAGCTCTTCTAAAAGGCGGGCAAGCATGTATTGCGTTATTTGAAAGGCACATCGGGATATGGATTGTGGTACAGACAGGAGGATGAGGTGAAGCTATGTGGCTTCATGGATGCAGATTGGGCAGGGAGCTCAACGGATGACATCAGATTCTATCATATTAGATATTGTGTGTACTGGAGGATCATGTTACTTTCATACATTCCAACGGAGAATCAGGATGTTGATATTCTGACAAAGGCTCTCACCACAAGAAAATTTGAATACCACCGAGGCAGGATAGAGGTTGTGTTGAAAATAATACTAAGAGGGGGGTGAATCAGTATTATATAGTCCTTTTAACAATTCTTCCTTATTTATACTTTGAATTATTTTTGCATATCAGTACCATAAAACAATGAGCATGAACAAGAAAAACAGCCAGTCACATCAAAGAACACCAGATATAAGGTGGAAACCCAATGTGGGTGAAAACCACCTGCTGGCAATATGTCTCTATCTTCTTTCAAATTAGAAACTCCTTTTACAATGGTCTTGTATTGGTGTAGTCTTTACAGTACGCAGGTTGCAACCTTAGAGAGCTACACTCTCTCTAGTTTTTCCCAGTCTATCCTGGAAGGGAGCTACAACCCCTACTTTCTTTTCTTCTTTCAAGGACCGAGTTTTCAATAAAATTTTTTCAAACTGGATGCCATAAATATCAAATGATCATCAAGTCCAGTAAGTCACCCAGATAACTAGATCCACAATAACAGAAAACTAAACCCAGAACACCTTCTGTGGCATCTCCTGCGGCGCCTCCTGCGGCGTCTCCTGCGGCGCCTTCTGCGGCGTCTCCTATGCCACCTTTTGCGGCGTCTCCTGCGGCACCTCCTGTGGCGTCTCCTGCAGCGCCTTCTGTGGCGTCTCCTGCAGTGCCTCCTGCGGTGTCTCCTGTGGCGCCTCCTGTGGTGTCTCCTGCGGTGTCTCCTGCGGCGTCTCCTCCAGCGCCTCCTGCGACATCTCCTACGATGCCTCCGCACTTCCGCAGCTGTAGCACTCAAGAGATCACCCTTCACAGATTCGCTTTCCACTTCACTTTCATATAGATCGAGCTTTTGAAACAATAACCCCATATTTCAGATCTTAAGATATTCAACCCAAAAGCATACACAAGCCAAATGATCTCCTTTGCTCTATATAGGCAAGCTCTTCCTCAAATCATGGACCAATACCACGGGCCAAAACCATAACAAACCAATACCATCAACTCAATACTAGGGATCAAAACATCTGTCGAGATGCCATGGTCCAAAAACCATAGGTTCAAATTCCAAGGACTAACTACCATGGACCAAAGGTAAGTTTTCCCACATGAAATAACCTTTTCTCTGCATAAAATTCCGTGAACTTTTCTCCACATGA